>JAQFVV010006994.1:0-75264 GCA_028023455.1 Epiperipatus broadwayi | reverse complement strand
AAAAATACCCAAAAAAAATTGATGAAAAAGAAAAATGTAAAGTCAGTGAAAATGAAATGAAAGAAGATGAATATTTAATGATTGCATAAATTTATAATGTATAGTAGCTTTTTAAATAATTAAAATCTTTAAAACTCTTTGGCTATTTATAGATGAAGTTAATATATAAATAAATTCGTTAAGTTGATAAAAATGGTACATAATATATAAACATGCTAATCCAAGATTAAGCACAACAGTTCGTTTATTGGAAAATTAAAATTAACACCTTTGCAATTCATGCATATTCCTCTCTTGTGAGCGCCACTCAAATATTTCGTTTAATAACACATCGTAACGATTAATATCAACATTAATATACTAAAGTGTGTACTATTACCAACAGTTGAATGTAATTAGAAAATTTAAATCAAGTTAAATTTTTCTAAAGATATTAATACTAAATGTTAGACGCAGAGAATAGTACAGTATATAAATACAACTAAAATATCATTACCAATCTTCCGGAAAGCATTAATTTTATTTGTTTTGACAATTTTATAATCCCAGTAGATGGCGGTACAAAAGAGAAACTTCAGTTGAAAAAGGGAATAGCCATTTTTCTCATTAAAATTCGTCAGTTTTTAGGTAACGTATTTTAAAAGGCTTTACGTATATTTTAAGAATTAATATTAATTGTGTTTATGTTGGATATTTAAATTCGTAACTTAATATTGCATAAGAGAGTTCATAATTAAATTAACAATATTGTTTTTTGTGATTAAATATTTAAATTTTTTGTCTTGCATTGGTGGTCGAGAGGTCAGTGCGACCGCCTTACAAGCAGTTGCCGCGACCCGGCCGATGCTATGACACATGAGAAATATTTAAATTTTACAATTAAACTATGTTTATATAATAATAGCTCTGATAAGTTCGTAGCAATAGTGTACTTTCAATGTATGCCATAGATGTGGCGCATCCTTTGTAAAAATGAATTTTATTGTACAAATTTATGGAATAAATAGTAATCTTTAAAAATATAATAAACATATAGTGCTAGAATATTGATTGCCGGACGATATGTCGCAGCAGCGCTATTAGCAAACTTTATATTTAAAAAAATGTGTTTTTGAATTTACTGAATTTTTAAAAAATATTATGAATACGAATTTTATATTTTAAAATTTGAATTCCAGTTAATTTAAAGAAATTATTATGAATACAATATATTTCCATAAAAATATTATTGAACAAAAGCACTTTTCGACGTTCTGTTTATTTAATTCAAATCTTTTATTTATATCGTATCATAATATTTAAAAAAAAAAATAATTTGGGTACTTTGATGTTATTCCTGCCAGTGATCGCTTATGCATAAGCACCGACGAACTGCAGAGTTCCTATATTATTCGTAATGAGCCTTAATTCTTTCATTATACTTGTACATTGTATAATCCTTAATCTTAATGTCACTAGTCAATCTCTAGTTCGGGAAAAAAAGTACAAAAATTGTACGCTTCACATATACAAGATGGGGTGTTTTGCTGTTATGCGCATGCACACATGTTCAAAATGAGCTTGTACATTGCTGACCCTGTTGTGCAAGTGTTTGTTAGTGTTTCTTTTTGACTATGTGTGTATTGTACTTAAAAACTACAATATTCTTGAATATGATAAAGTGTAGAATTAGACGATTATCGTGCTTCCAACTATTCTATTTAATTGAATTTTATTGGGGATCTTTTGTTTTACAGCATCGTCAACAAATATGTTTATTGAGGATCTTTTATTTTACAGCATCGTCAACAAATAAGTTCTGTGACTGCAAGTGAGCTTCAACAGTTTACGTTTTCACAGTTGTCTCTGGAAAGTTATAGTTAAGAAAAGAGATCATTCAAAATATGATATTCAAATATCTCAGCCAGGCATAAGCAACAACCAGAAGTATATTCATAGCTAGAGATCAAAGAGAAAAAAAATTTTTTTACACAAAGTAAAACAAGATATATGAATTACTTTTTTAAATGAATGGATCAAGCTTGAATTATAACTATTTAGGTTATTAGTAAGCAAAAAAAATGTTTTTGTTTGTTTACAATTTTATCAAGTTTATGTACAAATCTTTTTTTTATATATTTCTTTCATTTTACCTAATATTACAACAATGGCTAAAAATTTTCTAGAGATCACTCCCCAATTTTAATCACAAGCTGTTACTGATTTCCTGCTATAACGTATTACTTTGTGACCTATTATTCTAAGTTTGCTATAATTTTTATTGCTTCCAAGGAATGTGTGGACAAATCTATAAAATTTGTCCACAAAATTCCGCGGAGGTGTTATTTTAAATATATTGCAAACTTAGAATAATACATTATCAGAGTAATATGTATTACCACATATAATACCAAACTTCAAAGGTTAAAAAAAAATGTACATATATTCATTTGGGAAAAAGGAAAAACACATTATGATATTAAATAAAAACAGGTAATTGTTAGGTTTTAATGCTGTGCTTTTTGTAAATTTTATTATGACACCTTGTGACAATATAAACAACCAGCAGGTGTAATACCAAACTTCAAATCAAAAAAAAAAAAACATTATTTCCAATGATATGAAAAATAAACCTGAAATATTTTTTAAATCTTGAATTGTAACCTAAAATCTTAACTTTACATTTTTTTTAACCTAAAAAAAAGACCAACTGTAAGATATAGTTTTAGCTTTATCTAAAAGTGACGAACTGTAAATTTAACCTCACATGTTAAATATTTTTTTAAAAAAACCTTATATAAAGTTTTATCAAAAAGAAAAACAAAACACAAATATGTAAAGTTTTATCTGTAAATGTATTTTTCAATATAAAACCATATTTGTTACAAATGATGTGGGCAGAAAAGAAGTCACTGTACCACATTGAACCATTTAATATCTTCCAGAATGAAAATGACACTTTATTTAGCAAGAATTATTCATGCCTTGGATTTTTAGATGACATCTTAAAGGAGTCACTAGAGTAATATGTTATAACAGAAATAATACCAAGGTGTCTTAACTTTAATTCACAAACTTATTTTTTAAATGTAACATTTGTTAAACCTAAAGCAATACTTCACAATCAATGAAAATATATTCACAAAGAATAATTATGGCTGGATGATAACATAACATTAGCACTAATTCCAAAGCAGCACACAGTGGATGCAGAAAATGTCAAAACTTCAACTTGTATCCATGGCAAAATAGTATTAGTATGTAGTCCTATACCCAATGACTATACTCATGTAATTTATAGAATAAAAGCACCATTAGTTTCAGTACATGGATGCAATATTAACTAACTTTTACCAAATTAATAACCACATACATTGGTACTTGTGGTTCAACTGTATGAATACAATCTTCTTATAAGTATTTATGAGTATAACTTATAAGCAGTAATAGTAAAATAAATAAATAGTGTTTATAAATATATATCTATGTATATCATTAAATCAGTAATTTGCAATGTATATATATCTGTAGTTGGATTACAAACCACTCTTTCATCATTAAATGTTATGGCACCCCATTGCTTCATAGCCACAATCTTTCAAATATATTTAACATTTCTTTGAAGCTAACTGTTTATTTATATCATATAGTTCTAACACAAATGATGTCATGCTATCACACCTAACTTAGTAATGATGTAATACAATCTGTGACCACATTTATACATTAGAATGGAAATTGTTTTGAGTCATTAAATTAAAATTGAAAATGAAGACACTAAGAATAATATAAGAAGTGAAAGAAATACAAATATTTGTAGTTTTGCAACTTGAAATAGATAAAATAGGGTATACATCATTTTAGTTAAAGATTTTGCCCTAAAAAATATGCTTGTTTACATTATTTTAAAAAGGAAGTGGTCTAAAGTTGCTTCTGAAAAAGAAAATTCTACTTAGAATCAGTTTTATGTGAAAGAAAAACAATTCCATTCTAAATTTAAAATACAAAATACTGACATGATAATAATTGCTAAGAATGAATGTATAGTGCCTAAATAAGAATATCTCTTACTTTTTATTTAAAGTACTGTTTTGCCTAAATGGTTTCTGATAATCTTTTCTAACACCTTTTTATGTATTTTTGTGTTTTGTTAACACATTCATATGATTTCCGACATTCACATGCACTTATGAGGTTCATGCATTGTAATTATAATAAATGATAGAGGATAAACATGAGAATAGGAAAAACCATACAGAATGAATATAGAATATGAGCTTTTCAACAAATATCTCATAAAATAAGCTTAATATCACTTCCTTTCCCATGCAACTTTCATTTTATCTAACACTACTACTATGTATTATTAATCATATTCTTCCTTTGTTTAAACTTTATACTCTCATTAAATGGCATTATTTGTTTAATTTAGTTTATTTTGTCTGCTTTATTCTCCAATTCTATCCTGTTCAGGTGTGTGTGACTGATTTTCTTAATGACCATTGTTTTTATTTATTTTTATTTTAAGTGCATATAGATGTACAAAAACAAGTTCATGTAACAAACAATTTGTAAAAATTTTACTCAATGATGACTTGCAATCCTGGGATAGGTCCAGAATTTAGGCACTGGACTACAAGTGCACAATGCAGCATGAACTCCAGAAGGTCTAACTCAATTTAGATACTAAGTTATCTACAACCCAAAATAGAAATAATAATGTAAAAATCTTTGCACAGCCTTGCTGCTTTGAGTCTTAGGAGCTGGTAGATATGAGATTATGCCTTGGTCTTTTTTCTTGGAGATCCACAGGATGGAGATTATGGCTGGACCACATTCACTGACTATGATAAGCAAAGAAAATATTCAAATTTGAAAGTGGGTTGCAGTAGTTCCTGAGATAGAATACTCCATGGAGTTGTAGGAAAACATTGAATCCTCAAGTCAATGACAAAACCCTCCATGTATCATCAGTACTGAAAGTAGATCTAACCAAACTTCCAGTCAATAGCTCAGTCCAATCTCCAAAAATTCAAGTCTTGATTTTCTGGTCACGTTTAAATAAGAACTTCTTAAATATATATTAATACCACTATTTTATAATTTATCATCAAATTATAACTTAATCATCATCTATACTCTTGTCGTATATTTCACAGTAATACATTTTAAAATTAATTTTGCATTAACATACAGAATTGTGTTTTTCAGATGTATTTCTGAGATTCAAGTTATGTGGTCACTTTGTATATTGTCCAAGAATGATCATCATCAGGCCCACAGTTGGGTTACTATTTGTAATAGTATATGAGAGAGGGGTAACCTAAGATGATGGGACATCATTTTCACATTGACAGATATAAAACGTTGTACAACCAGCATGAATATAGAAATTCGAAATACTGTGAATAAGAGCAGTTAATATATATAATGAACATAGAAACTAGTCAGTAAGGGCAGACATTCAACATGTTTACAAAACATCAGTTGTTATAAGTAGTTGTACTAATCCTGTTATAACCTACAGATTATCCAGCATTATTAAAGAAAATCAATTAACTCAACATCAGTAGTCAGGAATATTAATTAGCAATCAACGGTCAAACTGACTGGATTTGAAAGAGGTTCATCATAGGCTAATTAGTTATGGACAAACTTAGGTCAGAATGTACAATCATTGTTTGGATACATATACCTAGATGCTAAAATCTCTCATAAAAATATAATTGTGAGTATTAAAACATGCTGATCATTAATATTCTGGTCACATAGTACTATTAATGTACCGGCCAACCATAATTTTTAATAATAAGGTGTAGTACATTAATTTTAAAGGTGATACATTTTTTGTCATCAAGAGTTATTATCTTCCAAACACAAACAAACATCAGTCGCTACATCTATATAACCAACTTTTGTGCTCGAATCTCACTCAGGGAGCAATAACTCTGAACTGTTGCTATTGTGAGCAAGAAATATAACAGCTTATTCTATTTTATCTTAAAATTACATTACTAATTTAATTTGAAAATAATTCTTCAAACTGTAAGCTGTATTGAAAAGAAGTCACACACACTGTCAATTCATGGAAAAGCTAGACGGAGAAATTTACATTAACACTAGAACATTTTTAAAGAATTATTTAATAAACTAACTGAATAATAATGATAAAAAAGAGAAAATGACATGATAATATGACAATTTAAACTTATACATTTTATCAAAAAATATAATTTCATAAAAATATAAATATTTAATTAGTTGATTTCTATTCATTAAATTAATTTTTGCTTTCATTTATTTCTTTAAATAATAAAAGTTGGAAAAACAGTTTGTCACTAAAGGCTTAAGATAAATTAATATTTGTATATCATTTTGGGGGGAGAAAATGATTGAAAAGAAAAACATGTTTTAAAATAATTTTAAATTTAATAAAATTAAATTTTTAAAAAAATTCTTTTTATTATTTTGACAAGAAAAAATAAATTGATTAAAAAAAACATGTTTCACAAGAAATATTAATAAAATTATTCAAAATTATCAATTATTATTTTTATGAACATATTTTTTTTAACTATATATGAAAATGTAATATGTGCATGAAAGAAAATACCTTTAATGATGGTTTTAAATGTCCTTTGCAGTTATCATTTTCAGTTTTTTTAGGTAAGTTTTCTCTTGAAGGTTTTTACATAAAATACATGGTTAAATTTGCTTCTTTTTGTTATACAATATTTTCAGGTTAACAAGAGCAACAATTTATCCATTTTCTTTCCAATAAATATTTCCAGATCAGGCTAACACATAGAGATACTCTTGATTAAAGACAAGGTTGCAGATTACTTCATGGACATTTTTTTACAGTATCTGCAATAAAGCAGGTAACATGGAAGTAGATGATATCTAGTTTTTCGCTAAAGTTAGCAGATGGTTTTTATTGTAGAAAATATTTTTATATATTTGAATTTCTGCACCTGCTTTCTTATGCAGTTGGCTTATAATTTTCACTACTAGCTTCATCAGCATCTTGATTACAGTTTTTTTCTTCTTCTGTCTTCTTTAGCAACTGGGTCAGAACTAACTGCTCTCTTCAACAGCTGAGTTAGGAATAACCTACTGTTTTCAACAACTGGATTAAGAATGGCTGCTCTTTATATGACATGCTTTAATTTTGCAACAAACTTGTCTTTGACTAATCACAATTCTGTCTCCAACATGACAGAATTTAGTAATAACCAATTAGGTCAATTTTTACAAACATAGTTGTTCAGCTTTTTCACTCTTTCAACACTGAGATGGAAACAAATCAAAAACTTAAATTAGAATCGTAAATTTTTTGCCATTGCTTTTTAATCAAAAAACATCTTGCCAAAAGAAGAAACAAGTCAGTCCGATTAACTATTCTACATTTTGTCTATTGGAGAGATATAAAGAATACAAACAAAAAACTTTCTTAAAATAATTTTCAAATAGTTGCAATTTCTTTTCTAACAACAAAAAAAACTTTACAAATATAAATTCTTATTTACTTTATCTCTCAATATTAAAATAAATTTTTTAAATAATTTATTGAAGTGAACGTTTTTTTCTCAGTAGTTTTCAAAACTAAAATTAAACTTGGAAATAGTAAAATTATTGAAGAGAGAGAACAAAAGAAATTTGTCAGATCTTATAGTTTTCTTACAATCTTTTATAACTTATAATGTATTTTAAATATTACACTTATGTTTAACATATCTGAAAATTTTCATATTATGTGATGAGAAAAACAAAATTTAAATATCCTTATTTTTTAAAAAAACATCTTGGATCAATTACCATGAATTAATCACCTTAAATTTAAGGGCGTGCTGCCAACTATTATGGTTAACACATGGCTACAGCATATAATATGTATCCTACTGCTGTGTTCTCTGAAAGACTTAATCCCAACCTTATCAGCAAAAATAAATACAAAATAATATATATTAGCAAGTATATTTGTTTTTGCCGATGCATTATTTTAACAATATAACAAATACAATAAAATTAAATTACTAAATAATTCCATTAGCTTTTGGTAATTTCAATCAAGAATATTTAATATGTGAAACTATCTTATTTGACACATGGCTGAATATTTATGCAGTTCATTAAGGGTTGCTTATTCTTCTAATTAAGGTCTACATCAATTTCTTTTTGTCTGAATTTGAACAGCTAAGGAATTTATTAAAACTACTTTCATTCAACATTATCTCTTATCCTTTTGAGTATGCATTGTTTTATTCTGAGTTATTGTTTTTTTCACTGTAATTGACTGCTAAGAATTTTGGGCTTTTCTATTATTAATGGTAATTTACAGTATCATTTACTTTTAGTGTTCTTTTTATAATATGTTTTTTTTTCTAATCTTTCTGTGTAAAAAATATACCATTACTGTTGGAACAATTCACAGAGTTTAATTCAAAAATTTTTTTATGCATAATCTTTATTTATATCTGGCAGCCTTTTTCCATTTTCCCTGATTTCAAGAAATAGAAGTATTTGTATTCTCATCAGGATCAGTGTTTACATCTATTGTTTCTTCAGATCTAGATAACCATTCATCTTTGATCCATCTTAACATTATTTGTTTTAACACTTTCATCAGGCAATACATCATCCTGTTCATTAGAGGGAACATTTTTACATTCATCATTTGTCAAAAATTGTGATTTAGTATTTGTCGCTACAGGTTTTCTATTTATTATGATCTCCATATCAGATAATTGCTTACAAATTATTTGTCTTCTAACACGTAATCTTTTGCTTTATGTCTTCTAACATGTAATCTTTTGCCTTATATGACGTGAGATATTTTTTCAACTATGGTGCCTGGTATCACATTTCTTTTGACTGCTTCACCGAATAAATTTGAAAAGTTTGCATTGTATATTTTTTCCTAGAAATTCTCACTGGTAAAAGCTTATATAAATGAATATGCCATTTTCTACTAAACAGCAAGTCTGCTAAGGATAAAATACTGGTAGAACGTGATTTCTATCTATGCTTCTTTATATTTGTAACTTTTATATTCTTCAAGCCATATTTCAAACTTTGGACTGACTTTTCTGTAAGTCTGGTGGAGGCTGAGTGATAGGCTGATGTAAGAACATAATGAATGCTGTTATCTCCTGTTTTCAAAATCTGCAGAAATTAACTATGTTCCTTTATATGATGCCAGGATCTTTGGATTCCATAGTGGTAAACACTTATAGGGTCTTAATAGTTCATTTAGTACTGGTAGTTTTCCCAAGATTTTACTCTGTCCATGTATTCTGTATGAATTTACTATTATTAATATTAGATGTTTATTCAAAGGTTCTGCATAATTTGTATGGATATGTTTCCATAATTTCTTGGCCTCTATCTATATTTTGTAATTTTTTCTCAGCAAATCAGCCACAGATTGGCAATCATGGCAAGTTTTTAGTCTATTTCATTCCAGATTGACAAACTAATGATCTTTCCAAATGGCCTTAGCAATGAAACTTGCTTGACTTTTTGGCCTACCTCCTCAGATCTGATTCTTCAGATTACTACATCCATGGTCTATGTTTGTTTATTTAGCAACTTTTCCAACACATTTACTTCTGTAAACTTTCATTGAGCTGTCTCTCAGGTAGTTGCGATAATGCATCATATGCAATCTCATTTTTTGTCTTGTAAACTAATTTAATCATAAGCTGTTCCTGTATTAATTCACCTTAAAAATCCCTGGCTTGCATATTTAGGCACTTTTTATCTTTTTGAAAATTTTAAGTAAAGGATCATCCATACATATTGTAAAACTACATCCATAAATGTATTGATGGAATGTTTTTATTGTAAATAATATAGCCAAGGCTTCCTTATCCAACTGATGATAATTTTTTCAGCCAATGATAATGTTCTGTAAGCATAAACATTATTATAATCATGTTCTCCATACTTATATGAGATAAGAGTTCAAACTCGTCAATTCCAGACGTCTGTATTAATCATCACATTACTACAATAATGCAGTAAGCATTTCTCTGATATTAATAAATCATTGGTTTTCTAGGATACTATTTTCTGCTCAGTCCTTTTCCAGCATTTTCTGTTATGCATGAACTCATACCATGGAGGTAATACATGTGGATTACCATGTGAAATCTTTCTTAGAAATTCAACAGTTCCAGAAAAGCTTGTAAATTTTTAACATACTTTTGGAGTGGCAGCTTATTTTACAGCTCTCACTTTCTCAGGGTTGTGGTACTTTCCATCCTTATTTAACACATCTCAAAATTTTATTTCCACAACTGCCCAAATGCACTTGGCAGCATTTAATCTAGCTCCCACTTTATTTCATCTCGAACACACTTCCATAAATCATTTTCCTAACTATTTCTTTCACTGAGCAATAATTAGTATTTTGCCTAAATGGGGATTAACTCTGCCTGTGAATTTGATATACTAACTGTCATCACAAGGTTATTTTGCTACTGTATGTGTATAATAATTTCATTTGTGATTTTAATGTTTATGTCTATTGTGAAGCAGTCAATGTCTAATCACATTGAGCTTTATGCTTTGCCAGTCATAGTAACTTCCTGTGGTGCCTGCAATTCCCACCTCACTATGTATATATGCCATTCACCCACACACTGTATGTTGTAATGGTCAGATTCATATGCTTTGTTAACAGTGCAGAATTCGACCACCAGAGAGAAGAACAGCACTATAGGTAGGGAAGCTACCAAATCTGATACCAATAAGATAAAGAGCTAAGTTAAAATTTTGATATTTAAAAAAATTTTTTTTAGTCATTTGTTAATTAAGTGTAGGATTGATCTTTTGAGAGCAGCACTATAAAGATTATTTATTGTATATGAAAGTATAAATTGTGATCAAGAGAGTGAGTTATTTGAAAGATTGAAAATTTTTGTGTTTAACTGTTTGAAAGGTTTTCGTTTACCATTTTAGGTATAGAAGTTTTTTTTAAAATAAAAGTTGTTCTTGTTGAATGTGTGTTAGCATAAGAATATTTATAAAAAAAAGTTGTATGTAAGTTTAATTCATTTTAGTTAAGTTTGTTACTGAAGGTTTTTAAATTTTAAAATAGACATTTATTTTGAGAAAAAAGGCAATGTTTGGGAGGCCTAACGTTAGAAAATGCGTGGGTATAGTTTGATTAGGTTTGGGAAAAAGTAAAAAAGTTTTTTATTTTTCTGTGTAAGGGTATTTGAAGAATAGGAGAGGTATTATAAAGAGGTACTTATAAAAAAGTTGTATGTATGTTTAATTCGTTTTAGTTAAGTTTGTTACTGAAGGTTTTTTTTAAATTTTAAAATAGACATTTATTTTGAGAAGAAAGGCAATGTTTGGGAAGCCTAACATTAGAAAACACGTGGTTATAGTTTGATTAGGTTTGGGAAAAAGTTAAATTTTTTTTTATTTTTCCGTATAAGGGTGTTTGAAGAATAGGAGAGATATTATAAAGTCAAATATAGAATAGGTGATTTGAAAAATAAGAATATGGATTGCATTTGTATGGCACAATGTATATACGATCGGCAGAAAGGAATTAGACGAGCACTGGTAGAGTGTACAGTGTGTGCTGCGGTGTATCATTTGAAATGTTTGAATAAGAATAGGAAGGATGTAACATATTTCTGGTTATGTAATCAGTGTGTAAATGTGATTAAAGAAGTGAGAAAGTGGTTTCTAAGTGTAGGTAGTCTGGAGAAAAAGTCAGAGGAGAGGGAGAAAAATGTAGTTAAGGAAGATAGGATAGAGTATGGTTTTAGTGGAGTGTCAGGAAATATGGGTGGAGAAAGTAGTAATGCAAAGAGATGGTTAGCCAGAGAATAAGTAAGATAGAGGAAGAAGTGAAGGATGTAGAAGTAAAATTAAAATTGTTAGAGACGAAGTGTGAGGAGATAAAGGAATTAGTGAGTAGAAATATTAAGGAAGAAATGGATAAGGAGGTCCAGAAGATGGTAGAGAAGGTTACAGATGGAGTAGAGAAAGTAGACTATGAGACAGTATTGATAAGAGATTCACTAATAAGAGAATGTGGGGATATAATTGCAAGGAAAAATAAAAGCAGGTATGTTAGAGTATGTTTGCCTGGAGCAAAAATTAGGGATGTGACAGATAAAGTAAGAAAGCAAGGTAGTAGAGATGTATATGTTATGGTAGGGACTAATAATTTGTTAGAGCCATCAGAGAGTGTAATGGATGAGTATATAGAATTGATTAGGAATTTGAGGGAGATTAAAGGAAGAGTAGGGGTAGTTGGAGTATTACCAAGATTTGATGAGGCATTTGTTAGATAGGGCATGTTCTATAAATGATAGAGTGAAAAAAATGTGTGAGAGAAATAATGTTGTGTTTGTGGATATATGGGATTGGTTTATTGGAAAGAGGAAATTATATAGTAAGGATGGATTGCACTTAGGAAAATAAGGAAGTGAAGTTCTAGGAAGTCTGATATTTAAAGAATATAATTCGGGAAACTTTTAAAGGGGAGTGGACTTTTAAATTGTAATATTATCAAAAAGAAGAATGGATGGGATATAAGAAATAAGCAAGAGATGGTTGATTTAGATATAAGTGTAGATGTGGAGAAGGAATGGTTTTGTAAGATTAATAGTAAGAAAGTTTGTTATAAACGTAATGGAGAAGAAAGAATCAAAAGAATTTATAAAAGAGTAGTTACAAAAGAAGAAATTGTTAAAATTGGGTTTTTGAATATGCAAGGTGGTGGGAGACCAGAAAAGTGGCTGGAATTAAACAAAGCAATTGAAAATGAAGAGCTTGAGGTATTAGCAGTAGTGGAAACTCATCTAAGAGAAGAAGAAGAACCTATTTTGGAAGAGGTGATAAAGCAGGGTGTAAACAGAAAAGAAAAAAAAGGGGTGGTGGTATAGGTGGTATATCGGAAAAATATTTAAATATTGTTAAATGTCAAGAGCATTTGTGGTTTGAAATAAGGTTGGGTAGACAAGAATGGATGGTGGCTGTAGTGTATATAGCCACTGGAGATAGTCAAACTGTAATGGAGTGGAACAGTAGTATATATGAATACCTAGTTAAGGATATACCATGTTTTAAAGAAAAGGGTAAGTGAATAATGGTTATAGGGGATATGAATGGACATATTGAAGAAATTGATGATGTAGATAATAAGAATAGTCAGTTTTTGAAGGAATTTTGTCAAAGAGTAAATTTGAGCATTGGGAATTTATCAAATATGTATGAGGGACAATACACATGGTCTAGGAATAATGTATTTCACACAGTAGATTATGTATTGGTAGAGAAAGAGGGAATGAATAAAATACGGAAAATTGAGTTGTTTGATAATGAAGAGAGAGTATGTAATAGTGATCATAACTTTATTGTAATAGAAATGGTTAGTAATGTGATGGAGGATGGAAATAAAGATAGAAACAATAGTGAAAGACGTGGATGGAGAGTGAATGATAAGAATAAGTTGGAAGAATATAAAATAAAAGTTGAAGAAACCACTGAGCAGTTGGATGCGGATGAGTATAAGGAATGGTGTGGTGAAATAGAAAATGTGGTAAATAGGATTTTAGTTGAGAATATGCAGAAGAATAAAAGTAATAAAAAATGAGAGTTAGTAAAAGTGTAAAAGAGAGGAAAGAAGCTTGCAGAGAATATAAGTGTGCTATTAAGAACAAAGAAAGTGAAAATGAGATTAATGCTAAATGGGGAAAGTACTTAGAAAAGAAGTTGGTTAAAATGGATAATTATAGAGAGAGGATGAAGTTAAATAGTAAATTGTTGGAGGATATTAATAAAAGTGGAAGAGATGGGAGTATAGAGAGAGGATGAAGTTAAATAGTAAATTGTTGGAGGATATTAATAAAAGTGGAAGAGATGGGAGTAAAAAAATTTGGGAATTACATTAAAAAGAGAAATGTAGGGAAAGAGAGATAGTATTAATAGAAGATGTGGGAATAGAGTGCAGCTCTAGAGAAGAGGTAGAGAGAATCTTAAATAGATATGTAATGGATATAGAAAAGATGTTAGATATGAAGGAATTAGTGACAGAAAACATGAAAGCAGTTAGTAATTGGAATATTAGGTTCACAAAAAATGAATTGAATGAGGCAGAGAAGAGATTGAAAAGTGGAAAGGCGAGAGGTTTAGATGGATGGGCAGCACTGATGGTAATGAATTTAGGTTATAGAGCAAAATCAAAGTTATCATGTTTTAATAAGATGGCACAGAAGATAGTTTTTCCAGGTAGTTGGAGTAATACAAGAATAAGATTATTATTTAAAGGAAAGGGTAAGGATCATAGAAAGTTAAATAATTATAGACCGATAGCGGTAACATCAGTTTTATATAAAGTTTTCTTATATATGGTAGCTGGAAGAGTTGTAAAATGGATGGAAGAGAATAAATGTAGTGGGGGAAATGCAAGGAGGTTTTACGTCAGATAGGCATATAGGAGATAGTTTGTTTGTAGTTACACAACTTATGGAGATGAGTAGGAATTCAGGTAGATCGTTATATATGAGTTTTATAGATATAGAAAAAGCATATGATAGAGTAAATAGATTATGGGTAAGGTTAGCCAATTTGGGAATGGATGAAACTTTACTAAATATTATTAAGAAATTATATGAAAATAATTATTATACTTACCAGTTAGGGGATATAGAATCAGTTAAAGTTAAAAATAGGATGGGATTAAGGCAAGGATGACCTATGTCACCTATTTTGTTGTTTTTGAGTGAAATGGAGAAAGCAATAGAAAGACTAGGAAGAGGGGTAGAGATACCATTAATAGGTGGCAAGGGAGTATATATTTTCTCGGGTCTTGTTTTTGCAGATGATATTTTTTTGTGTGCAGAAAAAAGAGAAGATATGGAAATTATGTTGAGGACATGTGCAAGGGTGAGTAAAGAGATGGGGATTAAATCTAGTGAAGAAAAATCAAATATAATGATGGTTAATACTGGGGAAAGAGAAGATGTAGAATTTTTATTGAGGGATATAAAGTTAAGTGTAGTGGATAGATATAGGTATTTGGGAATCATATGTAATCAGGAAAATTTCTTGGATAAATGGGAGAAAAAATTGATAAATAAAGGAAAGAAAAGAAAGGGTTTGGTAAAGAAACTAACAGTATTTTCATATAATAAATATGATGTAGCTAGAATTGTATGGAAGGGAGTTGCAGTAGCAGGGTTAGCATATGGCAATGATGCATTATGTGTTTGTATAAGGGTTTTAGATTGTTTAGAGAAAATACAAAGGGAAGTAGGAAGACAGGCATTAGATGCAGAGATGTGGACAGCAAAGGAGGCAATTCAAGGAGAAATGGGATGGTCAAGTTTTTATATGAGAGATGCAAAAACTAAAATGAAAATGTTTGGTAGGTTGCAGTTTATGGATAGTAAAAGAATAGCAAAAATAGTGTTCAATTGGTTTATGAGTAAAGGGCAGGTAACAAGATGGGTGAGAAAGGTAATGTGGTATGTGAAAGATTTGGATAAAGAATTTATATCAGTATACTTGTATAAAAGGTGGGATGATTGTGTTAGGAGGATTGTTGAGTGTTATAGTGATAAGGAATGAGATAAAAGAATAGAAGCATTAATAAAAAATAGGGAGTTGGAGAGACAGAGAACTAGTATGGAGGTAAGAAGAGTTTAAATATATATAGAAGTAAACGGAATATTGGATATGAGTTAATTTATGATAATAGTAAGGAAAGTAGTTTATTGTTTAAGGCTCGAACGGGATCTTTAGCAACAAGAGAATATACATGTAAATGGAAAGCTATGGGTGATTTAGTGTGCAAATTGTGTAAGGAAGGTATAGAAAATATTAGGCATCTGTTGATTGAATGTAAATGCTTGAAAGCAGAAAGGGTACAGATAATGAAGTTATGGGAGAATAGGTATGAACAAAGTGACTACAGAAAGTGAGTTATTAGTTTTTATGCTGGGTTTGCGAAAAGATAAGGGGAATTTAGATATAAAGGCCATAGAGTTGACAAAGATTATGTTGTGGAAATGGGATGGAGCAGAATATGGGAAGACTTAGAGTGGGGATTGGAAAATAAAGTGGTTAACAGGTTTATCTGGGCATAATTGCTGAGATATTCTTGACTTTGTTTAAGAAGAAGCCAAATACATCACATCACCATCAGTACTGAGTTCGAACATTGTTTATCGGTTCCACAATACACACTACAAAACAACGCATCTGATGCAACATTAGTACACATTTCTTTAGGCATGGGAATGGGAGATACAACAGACTAATTTACTTTATTTTAGATTTAGGCATTTAATAACAATAAATCTAGACATTTATATATATTTACATAATCAAGGAGATACTATTCTGAATGTGTGTCGAACAAATAAACATGATGTTAGACGTATGATTTGAAATTATTTTAATGAATACATTTAATAATAATGAAATTCTGGTAGCGGTATTATTCTCCTGATACCCTTTATATTTACAAAATGAGGTACAATTATTTATTAATATAATTTAGCTACCTGAATGCTTGGGATAAGTGTTTATAAAATCATGCCTCAGAGAATTTAATATCTTTTGTAATGCGAGAGTTTCAATCAGAAAATGATAATCACAGTTGCGGACATATAAATTTATTCAAGTAAATAATAGATTTACCTTACAGAAAGAATTAATTACGGGCAGACATCTGAGAGCGAATTCATGCCTGATAATGAAATATGTGAAAGGCGTCACCATCCGCCGCCGGTATGAAGCTGATTCTACCCAGGAACCTCACCAATAATCTATACGGCGTAATACGGAACAAAATAGAATGGATCAAATCTAAGAGTATGAACAAATTCACCTTGGAGGATTATGTCGTTAATAATTTAAATCGCGTCTCGTTCATAATGGAAATAAACCCTAATGCCGGACTTCGCCAATAAAAGATATCACGCTTTAATAAAGTAAACCTTGATTACTTCAGGACCATAAATTTGAATTAGCTACGCTACGTGACTGAATATTTCATTATCCAAACCTGGGGTTCACCAGGTAATATAATTCTTTTATCTTAATATAACTTAGAATTGCCTCTCGTTACCCTCTGAATAATTCTACATGATTAAGTTTATTAAATCGAATTATAGTGTATAACTGTATATATTTTTTTATTAATATTTATTTGTTATGTATTAAGATTTTTTTTTGTTTTATTATGGTTATGGCTTTGTTATACTTTAATCTAGAAATGATATATAATTTTGATCTTATAAATGATATGTTAAAGAATTAATAATAAAAGTCCGATATTTACCTTATAATTAAAGTTGTATATTGATTTATTGTCTATATTCGCCTATTACTTTACCTGCCAAGTTAAATTGAAAAATTATCTAAATACGTCCGATATGAATAGGCACGTATATATTAAGTATATTTTAGATTCAAATCTAACGTTTAAGAAATAGATTAAAGTGATTAACTCGGGAATAAAGATTTAAAGAGAGTGTTCAAATCCACATATTTCTTAGATAGGTTTTTTTAACAACCCTGAGAATGAGCTAGCTTGGGCGGGCACCTCATTAGATAGGAAAAGTAAGGAAAGTATAATTCTCACCGGACTAGTGAGTCTGGCGCTTGAGGTCAGCTATCAACTGACACTTGTAAATATATTTTTCCCGTATAATTTTATTTTTTTTTATAGATCTTACTCAAGGGACAATGGCCACCGGAAAACTTTCAACTTGTTTTAATTGCGTGTATAAAATAAAATAATATAATTAATTCGAATTCCAATTCGATAGATAGTGGTTAAATACTGTCTACAGGTGTTATGGCGACTAGACTCTGTTATACCATGTGGTCCACGTGTTCGTTTTAAAGATTTATTTTATTTTATTTTTGTTGACAAGCATTAGGTATGATGTATGGGGTTGAAGGTTAAACTACCATTGCCAAAATGTTGTTATATACTCTTGAGACTTAGTCTCTTTTACAGCTTTCTTTGTTATTACACAATTATACTTTTTTATATCATTAACTGTTTTTTGCACCATTTTACCAGATTCGAGATATTCATTTCTTACATCATTTCTATATATCTTCATATTCCTTCTTTTCTTCATAAAATTCTCTAATCTCCATGGAAATTTTATTGGTCAGTTGCTGCTTTTTCTACCAGCTATCTTAGTTGCAGTTTTTAAAAGTATATCATTTATTTTCTTAATAATTTTATTTAAATCTGAATCATGTTCAAAATCTACTAATACTTGAAACCGATTTGCAAGTTTAAATTTAAATTTATTGGAATGTGTCTGAAGATTAGGAATATCAACTATAAATATTGTTTTTCTTAATAATTTTTGTCTTTTTAGTTTTGCATTAATACATATGTACATCTTACTAATCGATGATCACTTCCTGTGTTGAATTTAATAAAAAGATTACACTCTTGAAATATGCATTTCCTGTTAGTCAAAATATAATCTATTTCTGATGTTTTCATGTTCATTTTCTTTTAATATTTTTGTTTTACAAAAAAAGAATTTATAATATATTTTCTTTTTCTGAAAATTCCACAAGTCTATATTCTCTGTCATTTCTATTACCATAACCAAATTTACCTACAGTATCATGTGTCCTTTCTTCACCAATTCTAACATTAAATTCTTTCATAAAAATTTTAAAATGTTAAGTTTGATCAAAAGCCTTTTGTGCATTCATATAAAAATCGAATCATCATTATGAGAATTTGTTGGGGTATAAACCTGAATTATCTGCATTTGGTACCTGCTATTAAGTTGAATAAGTAATCTTGCCACTCTGTCTGATACACCATTAATCTCCATAATGTTCTTCCCTTTTTTATTTATAATGAAGCCTACTCCACTTGTATTTCTAATATTTGTGCCTTTGTAATAGAGTACATATTCCCTTTTTAAATCAATTATCTCTTCCCTTTTTCATTTAACTTCACAAAGTCCAATAATATCCTATTTAATATGAGTCTTTTCAATTTTCGCAATCCCCTTTCACTTAAAAGTGATCCGCAGTTGTAAATACCTAAATAAAAAGTCATCATCAAATGGCATCCTGGGTCCAAAATCAGGAGATTGTTAGCACTTTCCAGGTTTGTATACTATATGATTAATGACATAATAAAAACAGTTGCAATGACAAGAATGTATAGACATTAGAAGTTTGCCCTGCTCAGTTCCTTTAAGGTCTTCAGGAGTAATCAAAGAGTCTCTTTTCAATTAACAGCAAATACATATATTTCATCATCACCAGACAGTTAATAAATGTGTTCAAACACATACATATAGAGAGGTAAATATTTTCCAACTGATTTTTTGGGGGACCCAATTTGATATTAGTTATCAAAATGTAAACCAAAACACTTGTAGAACTGCAATAGTCAAGAATGCAATTAAATAAAGGTGTCCAGGAGTTATTTACACTTTTTTTTAAGATAATTTTCGTGAATGATAATTTTTGTTTATAAAAACTATGTATTGTTTGATAATTAACTAAACATTTAAATACATCAGGAAAATGTAGAGCATGTAAAGACAAAGTACAAAATATTAATTATATTATTTTGGAATATATGATTTTGAATAAGTAAACTATTACAATTAGTATGTTGTGAGAAGGATTCATAAGATAATATTAAGGATATGTCTGTTTTTAAGATGCAAGAAGTTATAGTGGAGATGAAAGTGATTAGAAGTTATGAGGTCTTTTTGAAAAAGAAATGCAGAAATAGGCAAGGATTGTATGAATATTTTAATGTCTGTCATTACTTCTTTAATATGTTGATAGCAATATGATACTAGAATTATCACTATTGACTGAATTTTTGAGGTGTTCATTTGAAATTTGTGTACACTTATTGAGACTTTATCAAACTATTAGGTCATAGAATGTCTACAGATTGGCAAAAATATTCTATTATATAAGTCCTCCAAAAATAAAAATTGTAATTGATGTATAATTTCATCCTGCATCTACAAGATATTGTATCTTTTAACAAATGGTTTAAAATACAATATGTAGTAATTTAATTGTATCTACATATGTTATTGTCATCTATGAAAATATTTTTATCATACTATTAAAATAATTATTGTATTTTTAGCTCATGTTATAATTTCATCCCATTCAAAGATGACCAACTTATATTCTCTTCTCTAAGCTCTTGAGTCCATTCTTTACACTTTTGTAATTAATAAGCTGATCATTGTTATCATTTATAAAGATGGAGATTGAATATCTTATTTAATAAATTGTTTTTATAATCAACCAAGTTAATAATTGAACCTATTAAACTTGTATCAATCTGCATATTGTATATGTAATTCACAGAATATCATTTTCTTCAGTTGTGTAAAAGTGACCCTGAATTTATGTCTGTATATATGTATAACAGTTGAGTTTTGTTAATGAAAACAAATGAATAATACTGCATATCAAAGAGAAGTTTGGAAAAATAAAAGAAACAATAAGGTATACTTTGTATTTAGAATTTTTTATACATAAATTCTTTAATTGTTTTATATATTTGTATCTCTGTGCTTATTTTATGAAATTTGGTAGCTATGTTGTTAAAAAGATAGTCACAAAATAGAATGGGAATGAAATTTGGATTTTTTACTGTTGCTTTCAAAATTTCTAAATAAATACTTTATTTCTCTGAAGTTGGCCATGGAACTAATGATAGCTTATGTGGAACTGAAATTGAGTAATGCAGACTTATGTCACTATTAATATTCATATTGAGTTCCTTTTTCTTTTAAAAAAATAAAATTGTATCAATAACTGATTTTTTAATAGTGTACCAATCTGTTAATATTATGTAAGTAATGTTGGATCAATTTTCTGTTTAGTTTATAAGACTATATGTAAGTAATGTTGGATTGATTTTCTGTTTAGTTTATAAGACTATATTTGTGATTAGAACTTTTTCTTGGATTTTATGTAAAGCAGGAATAATTTGGTTTTAAATAATCATTCTTGCAATGTTTTTGAAAGAAAAACAAATGTTTGAATCAATAATAATATTAAATGCGTCATCTGATAAAAAGGTTAACTGGGTTGCTTATTTTAAGAATGTTTTAGTGAAAATTATAATTCATAATCTTTGCTTTTTTATAAATTATGTTTATTGGTCGTCTCTTATTACGCATATAAAGAAATTAGACTAATTTTTTATTTTGTTTTGTGTAGGTGTATGGGGAAAAAATGTTTTTTGATAAAAAAGACCTCACACATCATTGAAATATGAAACAAATTGATTACGGAATTAATTAACTTTGCCAAGCAGATTTGAATGAAAGAAACTTAAAAGAAGTAGGAGGTCATTTCTGTCCATTAGTATCTTGTCCATCTGACAAATGGAAATAATTATAACAAATTTAAAAATATATTTTTATAAATGTTCAAATATATTTTTATAAATGTTCACAAAATCTGTTAATATAAAATGAAAATAAGTTTTCTGATTAAAAACGTTTGTTGAATAAAATATTTAAAGTGATATAAGGTGCAAGATGTTTAATTAGACATTTAATCACTCTTTATGATATTACACAAAAAATGATCATCCCTTTATGAAAATATAGTATTGTAAAAATGGGCAATTTCTTTGTCAATTTTTGTAATTAGAAAACTTCCAAAATATATGAAAGGCATATCTGTATAAAAATGAGAAACCTAAGAAATTAAGAAAGAAACATTATGGAAGAAAGCATAAAAGAAAGGTAAATAATTGTGTCTATGGCTTTTGGTAAAACTATATGGAAAAACATATTACAGTGAAAACAGTTATTGATTGTACTTTGTGTGAATTCAACTTTTTATAAAGGATCTATAAGAAGACATGAATGAAGACAGAGTGGAGAAAAACCTTCTAATGTAGTTTATGCAAAGGGAAACTGCACAAAAAAGAAATTTAATATGCATAAGAAAAATCTTTTCACTGTATTTTTAAATGTAATTCATGTGGATATAAGGAAAGCTTAAGAATGTGTGAAAGAACACATATAAGAGACAAACCTTTTCAATGTTGCTTGTGTCTATAAGACCCCAGAAAAAAAGAATTAAAGATGCACGAAAGAACATATACAGGAGAAAATCTCTTGAAATGTAGCTTGTGTGAATATAAGACTGCAGTAAAACGAAATTTTAGTCTGCATGAAAGAAATCATACAGGAGAAAAGCCGTTTAAATGTAGTTTGTGTCAGTATAAGACTGCACAAAAGACCAGTTTAAAATTGCATGATAGAAAACATACAGGAGAAAAGCCTTTTAAATGTAGTTTGTGCGAGTTTAAGACTGCACACAAGTCCAGTTTAAAATTGCATGATAAAAAGCATACAGGAGAAAAGCCTTTTAAATGTAGTTTGTGCGAGTTTAAGACTGCACATAAGTCCAGTTTAAGAATGCACGAAAGAACCCATACAGGAGAAAAGCCATTCAAGTGCAGTTTGTGTGAATTTAAGACTGCACAAAAGGTCACATTAAGAAACCATGAAAGTAGACATAGTGTGCATGAACTAACAAATATAGGAGAAAAACCTTTCAAGTGTAGTTTGTGTGAATTTGAGACTGCAAGGAAGGCCAACTTAAGTTTGCATGAAAAAAGGCATACAGGAGAAAAGCCTTTTGAATGTAGTTTGTGTGAATATAAGACTGCAGTCAAGGGCCGTTTAAGACGACATGAAGGAATACATACAGGAGAAAGGCCTTTCAATTGCACTTTGTGCGAATATAAGACTGCAGCAAAGGCTAGGTTAATTTTGCATGAAAGAACACATACAGGAGAAAAGCCATATAAATGCAGGTTTTGTGACTACAAAAATGTAGGAAATGCCTATTTAAGGCAACATGAAAGAATACACACAGGAGAAAAGCCTTTTAAATGTAGTTTATGTGAATTTAAGGCTGCAAGGAAAAGTAGTTTGAGACTGCATGAGAGAACACATATAGAACAGCTTATGAAATGTAGCTTGTGTGACTATAAGACTGCCAACAAGGACAAATTGAGGCACCATGAAAGTGCACATACAGGACCAAAATCTTTAAAATGTGGTTTTTGTGAATACATGACTAAAGGAAAAGGCCTTTTAAGACGTCATGAAAGAATACATACTGGAGAAAAGCCTTTCAATTGTTCTTTGTGTGAACATAAGACTGCAGCAAAGGCTAATTTAATTTTGCATGAAAGAACACATACAGGAGAAAAGCCTTTTAAATGTAGTTTGTGTGAATTTAAGGCTGCAAGAAAAAGTAGTTTAAGACTGCATGAGATAACACATATAGAACAACTTATAAAATATAAGACTGCCAAGGACAAATTGAGGCATTATGAAACAACACATACAGGACCAAAATCTTTAAAATGTGGTTTTTGTGAATATAAGAGTAAAGAAAAGGGCAGTTTAAGGCAGCATGAAAGAAAACATGCAGGAGAAAAGACTTACAAATGTTTGTTGTGTGAATATAATGCCCCACAAAAGGAACAGTTAACTCTGCATGAAAGAACACATTTGGAAGAAAAGCGTTTTCAGTCTAGTCTATGTGAATACAAGATGGTTCAAAAAGACCAACTAAAATCGCATGAAACATCACATACAAAAGAAAAAACATTGCAGTGTAGTTTATATGAATGTAATTTCAAAATTTTTTACAGAAATCATTTTCATTTAAAAATCCAGACTATCAAACAAACATTTCAATGTAATTCATATGGATTTGAAACTTCTAATAAAGATAATTCTCAAGTTCATGATGGTGTAGATATAAAAGACAAATCTTTTAATTCTATTTTGTATAAAAACAAAAAGCTTTTTCATAATAATTTAAAAAATACAACCAAGAAATCTTTAAACATGATACATGAATTTAGTTGTCGAGTGTGTGATTACACAGCATTTGATAAAAGTGATTGGGAATCTCATGAAAATAAACATTTTACTAATCAGGAGGTTGTAAACATTTCTCTTTTCCTTTCTTGAAATATGTAATTTTTTTACCTTCAGATAATGAAAAAATCTTAGAATGTGATTCACTGCAGTTTGAAAAATATATTTTGCCTATTATAATAATGATTCATTCTCTCTAATCACAAATATTTTAATAGCACTTCAACATAGTGACTGCACTTTAGAAATAAACTAACTGCAGCAATGTGTTAAACTGACATTTTGATTGGTTTATGTCTAAGTAATTTTCTAGTGAACATTCTATAACAAAGAAGTATATTTTTGCATAGGAGAGCAAAATGGCTTTTTCCATTTCAATTGAATGAAGTTTATTCTACAAGCTGAGTTCTTGGCATAATAAAAGACTGCTGTCAAAAAATTTTAGACTTGTTATCCAATACAATCCCAATGTACTCATTTGAGAGATCGGTTATTGTGAAATTTGTGATTTAATTACTGTGAGCGAGACTGGATTCGTTATTTGATGGTATAATGATGAGTAAAATTGTATTATTAGTCTATGGTAATTTGTTAGAAATATAAGCACCCACCAATTTTATAGATTGATCAGTTAATCCATTTTTATTGCATTTTAGCGGTAACACTATTTTACTGCAGTTTATGCTAATGAATTCAAAAATTAAAATCCATCTCATAAGCTTTATAAGTAGATATAGGCTAATGATTCGTAGCTTATTTTTTTAAATTATCAAACTTCTACTATATTAAAACCATTTCGGAATGTTGTGGGAATGAAAATATCTATTTATGTATGTGTGAGATTTATTTTTTAGAAATATTTTTTGGATTATATTGTTCATTGAAAACAAAAATGAGTGTATTTTAAATGCTAATTTTAAGAGCATAATTATATAATCTGTAATATATAATATTCATTTTTAATTCAGTCTATATAAAACTCTTGTCAAATTTAAAGATTTTCATACAAATAGGATTTCATTTAAAGCACAACTTTTCTTCCTATTGCAGTATAGGGATTCACTAAATATGTAATTATATATACAGAATGTTTTAGTGAAAAGGTGAATGGTTGTCTCTCGACACATTATGTGAAGACATATACAGCTTACCTCACCATAAAAATATTAACGTGCTAAAATATCTACATCCACAATTTGTGACCTGTGAAAGTTCATGCATAAATGTCATCAGAAGACAAGTGATTGGAATAACAATTGCTGTATCTGCATTAGTATTTAACTTTACACATTTATTACATTTTATTGAACATAACTTTTTTATACTATTTTGCATATCTATTTGCATAGCTTAATACTAAAAAAATCTTTATTCATGGAATAATTATATTATCTTTCTTATTTAACTCCAAAACTTTTAAACTAAGTGTTATAAGCACCAACACAAATATTTTTGTATTTAGTATGAAATCTCAATACTTTTGAATATTATAATCAATTTATTTATATATGCATATAATATATTTATAATCAGTCTTTGCTATAAAGATGAATGGATAATTGAATTCATACATAAAATGTAATTCTTTCCCGTATAAATATAAAATGATCAATTGGTTATCCCATGTTCTTTGCTCACATTTTAATTTGTCTGCAATGTATGATTAAATTAAACTGATTTAAATTTCATAATAAAAAAAAAACCATTTTAATATGTGACTGCACAGTATTCATATACATGCATTTTTCTTCCACTGTTGTTCTCATAATCAACCTTCAATGTGGATATACTAACCCTAATCATCACTGCTGATTTATAAACTTTATAAAAACTAAAATAGTCAATTAACAGCATTGGATAATTTATCAAATATTTTGCAATTAAAAAATATCTAACCCTAGCCCAAACACTAACTCTAGCCCTAATCTAAACTCTCACTCTAATAATCATTCCTGATTTACAAATTTTACAAAATCTAAACAGGCCAGTTAATAGCATTGCAATTGTCAATTTAAAAAAGTGTGAATTGATCTATAATACCTTTTAACTTTTATATTAGATTATTATATGTAAACGTTAAATTAATCAAAGCTTTGTTTAGATTATTATATGTAAAACGTAATTCAGATTTAATTTTTGAAAGTTTTTTTTCTTTCCTGTTTCATGAATTATTGACTGTTGGCAAGGGAGATTAGTAATATCCCTTATTAATAATTTTGATTAGTTATTAGGCATCCACTGAATGAATATTTTTATTGTGTAACTTTCACTTCACCACTCCCAAGTAAGATAGGGACTGATTTCTATCTGTTTTTAATACATTGTGAATGGATGTAATCAAACATAATTCCAAAGACATGTGAAAAAGTTGTATGGTCCCAAAGATTCACATTTTGTGCTGAGCCAGCACTCATCAGAAGGTCCAGATCATATATACAGGAAGCCAGTTATTACAGTTTAATTTGTAAATGTCACATCATTTCACAACTTTGACACACTTTGAGATCAGTAAGTTTGATACATCAATTTAGCTAAAAATTGGCTATATGTACTGAGCAATATTAAAAATATGTGTAAGAAATTGTGATCTGAACCATCATAGGTGCCATATATTTTTTACAAGTTTAGTCATAAATTTATTATATCTTTTCACAAGATGTTACAAACATTGGGCAGTTGCTACCTTGCTTTAAAGTGGCGAAATGAAAATTATTCTGCTGAAATTTTCATAAGTGAATACTCTCTAGTCCAAGAGTTCTCAATATGGTTGATATTGGTGCTATGGTATTGATTTGAACTTTCTAGGGATCAGTAGTTTCAATAAAAAATTTGGGAGTCAATAACAGTACAAATAGTCATCTTACTACTGCTATTTGTTTGTTACTTCAAAATATCTGATTCCAATAGGTACCTAATTAAGAAGTAAAATAATTCCAAAAAACACTTTTGATAAAAACACGTTACATGCCAAACTTTTGAACAGAAAGCTGAAATGTGTTGTCAAAAGTCAACACAAACATGTCTGCATTGTCTTATCAAATGTAACAAAGCAAGTGTGGCCATGAAAAACCGTTGCATGTCTTCACTTGTTCATAGTAGGATGAAATGATATTTGTTATTACCAGAATCTATCAGTCTTATGAAGTCATGCTTCCATAAAACAATATAAATTGGTTTATATGGTTTATATTATGTGACATGTACTTATTTGTCATTTGATTATTGAGGATTACTATAAAAAAGAAAATCAGAAGACAATTTATTCGAGTTTGAACAAAAATCTTCTGTTTCAAGTAAGTATGTACTTTATGGAGGGGGGGGAGTATCACAGGAGCTGTTGTAATTGTTTGTTAATAAAAGTTTTTATTTCTTATGATAATATGACAGCCAGAAAAGAAAGCCAGACTATACAGCTTGGACTATTTGAAGCTAGGATTTATTTCATTATCAAACAAACATTTACCAGTGTGCTTTGTATGCAAAAGTTTTTAACAATGGCGCTATGAAACCTTCAAAACTAGCAAATCATTTGAAGAGAATTCACCCTGACAAAAAAATGTATACTTTCAATTACTTAAAAATAAAATTCTGAAGAGAACTACAATAGATAATATTTGATTCATCACAGAAGCAAAGCATTGATTGTCATCTTCTCGGTGATATCCCTTTTCATTTCTTCTTGATCTGTGATGATTTCATTTTTAATATTATATACAATTTTTTATTTCTACATATTTGCTTTCCATCTTATTTTCTATCCATTTCCAATTCAGTAAATCTTTTTTTGCAGTCAAGATCTTTTTCTTTGCTAATCTTTTGTAGCTTATTATTCATATTAGTTTATATTGTGATCACTTCATCTTTCAGTTCCATTTCTAAACTATCTAGTTTTTTGACAAGTCACCTGTTATGTCATTTGCCATCTATTGTTAATCTACTTTAATCTTTTCAGATATTGGTTGATATATTTTCTATCTTTGAGACATTTGTTGTTGGTCTGTTTTCAAATCTGCGATTCTCTTATTGTTTGGTATTGTACCGGTATAAATTCACCACGCTTAATCATACACAGTACCCGAGTTCAAACCCAGCCCACGTTTAAGAATAAATTCCAAAACGCCAACTGAATTCAGACCCAAACCCCGGTATGACTAACCGATGATGACTTTATACAATTTTAAAACTAAAATTTAAAACAAATACGCCCGCACTGAAACTTTAAATTAAATGATATAAATTCGCAAACCACGCACACACAAATATTATTTCATGGTTTGCGACATTTATAGACGGAATCTTTACATATTGACTGATAAACTATAAAATATATAACTAATTTTTATTATAAATTAAAATAGACAAAATCTCACTGCGGGCGAACAGTGGTTTGAATTACCGTACATAAAAACACCTGAAACGAAGATCGGTTCTCCGATCTGTCTGTTTCATTTCTTGTCACTTTATAAAAAAAAACAACAAAAAAAAATGATTATACATAATTTCTGGTTAACATTCTTTTTCATTCATTTTTTTACATAATTGATTTTTTTCTTTTTTTAATTGATTTGACCTTGGAGAACAGTCTGGGTGAGGGTTTGAACTTAACATTTATAAAGGTGGGTGTATTGCCGTAATTCCTTTTCTCATCATCATGTGCATGTCATAGTGGTCATTTCCCGGGTTATCATTTTGTATATCTCTACCTTCTCCCTGGGTCGGGAGGTATATAAGGGTTATAGGTCTGTCTTTTTAGATCTCTTAGTAAAATAGCAAAAGCGGTCACAATATTGTGCTTTGGTATATTATTATATTGTTCATTATTAAAAGTATCTTGCTTTAAAAGAATTTCTCTAACTTTCTGTGATCTAATGGCATCCATTATAACATTTTCACTTTGGGAGTTGAGAAGTTTTTCTCCATTTTTTATGAAACTATTTTTTTCAACATATGTCCATGCTTTAAAACAAAGTTTATTATTTCTGTTTAATGAGTTCAGCTCCTCATCAATTTTGTTCTGATCATATTTCATAAACAAATAATTATAGGTTTTATTAAAATGGGCAGCATTGTACACAACTAAAGATCTGTCCACTTTCTTCGTTTTCATATCAAGAGGCCATTCAGCATCATTTCTAAACTTTAACTTTGATGTCTTCATTAATCCACTTTTCCACAGAACATCTTTATAATTATTATGAAAATATAACTTCTCATTAATTATGATTTCAGAAGATTCATCCATAACAGTATGTATTGTTCTATTAATATTTTTCATCATCGATACAGCCACTCCATTAGAGGGTGGTAAACTGATATAATCACTTTGAGATGGGCTGGCTTGCAGTAAATTTGAAACCACCATTTCCTCAGTACTTTCTTCATTCTTAGCTAAATCTGCTAGAGTAAAACTTTGACTCCGAGTAATCTCTGTCACATCTAATTCTTTACATTTTTGTTGAGTAGAGTTGGCATTTGTATTCACTAATCTAATCTCATGAGGTTCCAACCTTATTTTAGTTGGTTGAGGTTCTGTGTCCTCTGCTCCACTCCTTGCACTATTGCCTTCCCTGCTGTCCCCAACTTCTCTTGAGGTGGCCTGGTCATCTTCATTTTCTATTTTTGGGTCTTCAGAGGGATTTATTTCTTGCTGACGCTTTGCATTTTCTAGATTTGGGTTGGCTCGGATGCCTCGTGCTTCGTCGATCCTTACCAGCCTCTCCAACATCATCATCATAATCTTCCTGTCCTCTCTCATCTCTCTAAGGATCGCGTTAAACTTCGCATCGCGATCGTGCTCCCTCTGTTTGTTTCCTTCTATTTCTGCCATTTCTGCTTCGTTTTCCCTTAGAAATGTTTTTAGCATAAGACTTTGATTCGTACAACGCTTTGATTTGTATATATCATAAAAGGTTACTGATCCCTGCTCCTTGTGCCAAATCCTCCTCCGCTGCTGATACTGTTTGTGTGGCTTACTTCCTTTCTCTCTTTCTTCCTTCGCCTACGTTCAGTCTGGTTTTTGTTATCTACGCTTTTTTCTTTATTTAGGAATATAATATGACATGTCTAAAATCATTACTAAAATATATACAGGGAAAAAAAACTTTATTTCACCCAGTTCGCACTGTTCTCCTCAGTCCTATAATACATACATATTCATAATGGGTACATAACATAGTATTTTTTTGTATTTCTGTCAGTAATTCTCTCTTTTTATATATGCCACCCTACTCTCTTTTAAAACAACACTCGCCACTGCTGTATGGACAAACATGTTTGCTGACAAATTTATTTGATAGGCGCCAGCCAGCAACATGTGACCAATAGATAATTTAATCTACTGATCCCCAAATATATACTTTTATATGACCTAATAATTTTTGATTTAAGATTTATATAGGCAAAAAAAAATTTAATACTGACTCCGGTAAGGTTTTTTTTATATTACAACATATATATGCACACACGTTTTTATTTTTAAAACACAAGAATAATCCTACTTCTTTCTTCTTTTTTCAAAAAAAATATTTTTCACAACAAACGAAAATATATATATACGTACACAAATATATATACGCGTACACGTTTTTATTTTTTTTTAGAACTGGACTTAATTCTACTTCTTTATTTTTTCATATGATTTAAACGACAAGAATGAACTCGCAAAAACATTATGGAATACTCATTTATTTTAATTAATTACACGCACGAATTGCTTCCGCTCTCTTTTCAAAAAAAATCTTCACTCTGTTTCTTAACAATATTTGAGAGGATTATATACTGAACCTTTGTGTAAGGGAAAAAAAAATTTTATACATTTGTTTCTTACTATAGTTTTCACTTGCGCATTTTAATACGCCAAATACGTATCGATATTATGACAAACGACACAAAAAAAATTGAATATTTTTATCATTTAACTGTTTACTTCCGTTCACTCTGCAGGGTGTGGGAGATTTCTTCATCGAAGCACCACGGAGGGCGACCAAAAATATAATAACTGTACCGGTATAAATTCACCACGCTTAATCATACACAGTACCCGAGTTCAAACCCAGTCCACGTTTAAGAATAAATTCCAAAACGCCAACTGAATTCAGACCCAAACCCCGGTATGACTAACCGATGATGACTTTATACAATTTTAAAACTAAAATTTAAAACAAATACGCCCGCACTGAAACTTTAAATTAAATGATATAAATTCGCAAACCACGCACACACAAATATTATTTCATGGTTTGCGACATTTATAGACGGAATCTTTACATATTGACTGATAAACTATAAAATATATAACTAATTTTTATTATAAATTAAAATAGACAAAATCTCACTGCGGGCGAACAGTGGTTTGAATTACCGTACATAAAAACACCTGAAACGAAGATCGGTTCTCCGATCTGTCTGTTTCAGTATATTTTCTATCTTTATAGATATTTGTTGCATCATTAATATGATTTGATTAAATGATCTATCTTTAGTCTTCCCTTCCTTTTCATTACATTCTTCTGAAATTTCATTCGACTGCTGGGATCTGGACATTAAATACTGAAGCCCCCCAGAAACACTTATGTTCTCTTCCTCATCTGTGCTATCTAAAATATTATCCTCAAAATCTTCTCCAATCACTTCACTTTCTATTTCCAATTTGTTTTCCTTTTCACTTGTTTTTGTTTGAAACATTTTAATTTGACTGCTAGTCATCGTGAATTTTATCTATTATTATTTTTTAAAAATATATTATTCTACTTCTTATTTTAACTCTCAAACTATATCAAATATTTCTAATTATAGTTAACATCATGGAATTCTTATCATTGGGATCACTTCTACTACTCTTATCAAACTATTATTTTACATTCATAGGAATTGTTCTATTTGACCCCTTTTTACTATATAATCTCCTATTTTAACTCTCAAGCTGTTGACTATCTTATGATCTGTTTGTGTTTTAAATTCTTGGCACATTTCTGTATTCAAATTCAATCTGTCATATCCGAATGAATTTTAAATTTGGTTATGTTTGATTGTTTTATGATTAAAATGTAAAATTATTTTTTAATACAAAATCATATCATCATTGCATATATTTTATATGTATAGTGGAGGGTGATACTGATATACAATTTTCAAGCCCAAGGATTGGTAACCTTATTTGTAACTCATAAGTTCTGAAATATACGATTAAAATATGTGTTTTTATGCCCCATAATTGGTTGCACCATATGTAATGGATCAGATCTTTCTCAGCATGCATATAAGTAAAATTTGAAGCTGTAAAACTATGGAATATAATAAATATATTTTAATATGTAAATTTTAATTTAGGTTTATTAAAATTCAAGTCTTTTTATATGATATTAAAAAGTCCTGTTTAATTTACATTAAATCTTAAAAGAAATTTGATAAAGCTACAAATTCTGCAGTAATGATGGTTTCCACCACAAAAAAATATGTTTATAATTACAGGGGCATAGTATTGAAATCATAAAGAAAATATAATTACAGTGCATAAATTCAAGTTTGAAATATGATATTTAGTGAGGTGAAAAAAATAGATGCTATAATAAATTGATATTAGCATATTATGCTTGGAAAAAAGTTAGTACAAGGGCATTGAACTACAGAGATATAGTATTTAAATCACAAAATAATATGATTACAATGCATAAATTCATGTTTTAAATGTGATATATAATAAGGGGGGGGAGATGCCTTAGTACCATATTTACATTTAGTTTTTGTCAATGTATAATTATTGAAGTCGAAGTGTCAGTCTTTCAGGGCAGCTATATTTTTCATGGTTAATATATTGTTTAATTTACATTAAATCTTAAAAAATAATGTCTAGCATATAATTGAAGTTGAAACAATGGCATTCAATGAATTACACTATTATTAAGAACATTTACAATAAAATAGGAAACAGGAAATACATCTCATTAAAAAAAGCACTGATGGACAAATGACCAAGGCACTGCAAAATTGTCTGATGGAGTGATATTTTATTTCTTGGTTTTATTGTCTCTAATTTGTTTATAAAATTATTTGTTTATAAAAGTATTAACATTTTTTGCATTACTGTTGTCAATATAAATGAACCCTGTGCATCATAATGCATATAGTATAAATGTTGTAATTCTTATTTTTGAAAATCAGCCATTTGGAAAAAATTCTATAATTGAACTTAAGAATAGCATTTTTTTTCTAATAATTTTTTTGTAATATAAAATAAATGTATTGATAGTTACAACACTCAAAGAATAAATGTTTTTGGTTCTCTTCTGATCTGTGGCACAACTCACATATAATGCCAGTGTTATGTGTTTCTCTTATATCTCATGAAATATAATGTTGGTAATGACCACATGTTTATTTTGAGTAGGAAATCAAAAAATTTGGTTTGGCACCTGCTTTACTATTAATCATATTTAAAAGAGTGTCTATAGTTTATTTCAATTTCTAGTCTACTTGACTGTTTTTCAGGCATTCGAGATAACACATTTGCATGTTGAATTAATTTTCCACTTATATTTCAAATCATAATTATACACTTTTAAGAAAATTCAGCTATTGTAACATACACAGGCTCAAATGTTTGAGAGTGGGTTTTGAATTAAATAATATCCCTAATAGTGGTTTGTGGTCTGGGTCTGTTACTACAGTCAAATTTTGGCCATATAAATATTGATGATTTAATTCCAAATATTAAAGCCAATGCTTCTTTATCTAATTGGCTGTAATGGAGCAGTAAATAGTGTAAGCTATTGGCTTTTGCCTTTACGTGTTGAGTGGACTAATACATCTCTTATTCCAAAATCAAATGCTTTTTGTGATTTTCATTCCATGACCAACTTTTATTCTTTTTCAGTAAATCATATAATGGACATTATTTGTTAAAAAATGTTCAAAAAACTATGTTAAACCTAAAAGGCTTGTAGCTCTTTGATATTTTTTGGTTTTGAAATCATTTGAATGGTTCTTACTTTCTCCAGATGAGATAATTTACCACAACCCTTGTTGTTTATATGTCCAAAGAACATTTGTTTTAGGGTATTCCAAATACATTTGCTTTCATTCAATTGTATTTCTGAAGTTTTCTAAACTTATGCAAACTTTGTTTACATGTTTATGAAGTAATAATTCTGAATTTATTATAATAAAAATATCAACAAAGTATGGAATAATGCCATCAAGCTTCTAGAGTAAACTATCTTTTTGGTTAAAAATATTTGATGCTATTATTGTCCTAAAAGGTGATTACAATAAAAAAGACCCATATGTGTCATTATAGTGAATAATTTTGATGACCTTTCACTTAATGGAATCTGGTAAAATGCCTTTAAATTCAATTTTGCAAAATGTGGTGACACCTACAACAGTTGTAGTATTTCCTTAATGTTTGGTAATGCATATGCAATTTGTTAAAATTTTTATTAATAGTGAATCAATAATGACCACAAAATGTTAATTTCTTCTCTGGCTTCATAATATAGGTGTGACCCTCTCAGATACTTCTGTGGGTGTTAATACCCCTTCTGAACTAGTTCATTAATAACTTCTTTAACTTTCTTTCTGGGTAAGTCTTATGAGCTTGGTACATAATGGATTTGATGATCCTTTCTGCTCAATTTCAACAGGTTTAGTTTTCATTATGCCCTGTTTTGACTTAAATAAACCTAGAAATTTGAATTTAATTTTGTATTGAGTATTGACTTTTTTAAGTATACTAAATTTAATACCTAGTCTCGTGAACCATTCACAATCTATATTAGAGTTTATTTTATTCCAAACTAAATGTAATGAAAAAAGCTTAGACATTTATTTTTAATTTTTATTAATACTTTTCTGTGGATTTTCACTTCATTTCCATTTACAGCACATGCTAGTAAACAAGACTTTAATGTGTGAAAGAATTTTGATATTTCTCATTAATATATTCATCCTTTCTAGACATTTATGATATGCCCAAGCTGCTGTCAACTTCCATGGAAATTATTTTTTGAAAAATTTGAACAGGAATCATTATTTGCTCAGCAAGATTTACTTTTGTATTTTTAACCTCACCTTTAGCATTTCTTCACAGCTTGCTGCAAGCTTTTATTTAATCTTCAAGATTTTCAATAAATATTTGATACATGTCCTTTCAATCAGCAGTTTGTGCATTCTTCATTTTACAATATATAATTATGAGCTATATTTCCACCTTTTCCACAGCACACACATAAAATTTTTATTTTCTGTGGTTTTGTTTACTAAAATAATTTCTACTCTGCTCTTCAGTTTTTTTGGATAGCAATTTTATTTATATCATCTAATCTTAAATTTTGAAATTTCCTTGACTGCTTTAATACCAATTCATAATATATCCCTCTTTTAATTGCTTCTTTATATGGCATATCTGATTACAATTGCTGTATCAATCGTTCATCTGACATTCTCCACAAGAAATGTTCAAAAAGTGCCTCAACTATAAAATCAACCACACATACACTTTTTTGCTAAGTCTCTCAGTGCTATGTTATACAGCCACAATTTTTCTCCTTGAGCTTGACTTCTATGCCTTAAGGAAGTCAAACTATGTGTTGAGAAGGTAACAGGTTGAAATATTTGTTTAATTTATAAAATATTTCTTAATAAGAACAATTTTCTGGCTGAAACTCCTTCACATAAATGTTTAATAATTTCAATTATCCTTTGACATGTAAAATAGAATAATAACACTACTTTAATTTGACTTTTTTCAATTTTGTTCATAAGAAGATACTTCTGTATATATGGTGTGGATAGGGGCCAGCTAGTTGGGTCTTCGATGTCAAATTTGTTAATAATAGCTTGTGACATTTTAATCCTAAATTCTGCTAGTTTTCACTATACACAATTTCTCAAACTCTACCAATTTGACAATTTAAAGGGTTCAAATCATGATCATGACACATTACTGATTATAAGGTCTGGATTTGGCATGACCGTACCACTTTGGCTTTTATTTGGTTTGAATACTGTTGTTTGTCTCCTCCACTTTAACCATGTCTGTTCTGCAGTGATGAAAACTTATAAATTTTAATTTTACTGCATAGTTAATATGTCACCTACAAAAAGACAATATATTTTTAATTTGTGAAATAAAAAACAATGAAACTAGGTTGTTTTCCTTAAATGCTTGATACAAGTTTTATTCATTATATTTACAAGAATATGTTCTTAAAAGATAAACAGAAATAAATTACTAAGATACAATACATTTATTATTTAAATAAAAACCAAGAGAGAAAAATCTCGCAGATGTATGAATCTTTGCATTCTACTATAAGTCATAAAATATGCTCCATACTATTTTTTTTTACAAAACCCAAGTTTATTCTCTTATCTACACAAATACTTAATTGAATAATAATTTAGACAAGGGTGGACTATACAATGAAATCACTGGATTCATTTTTGAACATGAGGATGCAAATCTCCCCTCAGAAATGATTTTTCTATATCATTTGACCATACACTGCAAACAGCAAGAAATCAAGCTAATCTCTGATAACAAATTTAGGTTATTTTTATATAATTAAGAGACAATATATCTTTCTCTACTTATTCTAGAAGTTTGCTAATGAGAACAAGGAAAACAATAAGTAATGAAAAAATTTCACTACACTACTATTTAAGAAAATTAAATTATAACTCAAGTGGAAATTTTTATCACATAAATATAAATGAATTAAACAGACTTACATCTACCTACATAAATCAGTCAACACTCAGACAATATCAATAACAATAAATAATTTCAAACTTGTCAAGGCAACCTGCTGCACTAAAAAATAAATAATTATTTAGTTGGCTGCATGTACTTCGGGTTTGAAAATAAAAACTTATTCAAATTTTTTTAGACCTATTTTTTAAAGGTCATTATATAAGTCAATATTTGTAAAATCCCCATATGATAGTATGAAAATTCTCAAACATTAAATATATGTATGAGTATTTTAAAAAAAAATAAGAGAGGGAAGAACAGAATAAGATTTTAATAACTTTGTAAATTTTATTTTTTATTTTTTTTTTATATTTCTCATTAATGAAAAAGAAAACTCAAATCAGTGCAATTAACTGACTGATTACTTTGTTTTTTTGCAAGATTTGCTTTTTAATTATAAAGGAATGTTTAGAATTTTATAATATTAATTTTAAGTTCTTGACTTGTGTCCTATAAACATGATTAAGAAGGAAATTGACTGAACAATTGTATTTATAAAATTTTATCTAATTGGTTGTCATGAAAATTATCATTTAATAGACAGATTGCAATTGGCAGGTGGGTAGGGTGGTTCTATAATACAAAATATATGTGAGGGTGTGAATTACTGATAATACCCAACTGTCTGGAGAGGTTATACCTAATTTAGTTGTTAAAGAGAGCAGTCAAATCTTAATCTTGCTGGAAAAAAAACCATTCCTAACTTAACTGTTGAAGTGAGAGCAGCCCAATCATAATCTAGCTGCTAAAGAAGAAAAAACAAGTCTTTACCAAGGTATTGAATAAAATTTAGAGTACTATGAGATTAGCACTAAACATGGTTTGTACTATGAAAACTGCTAGATTCAGATAAAAGTTTGGCATCACCTTCCTCCATATAACCTACCTTCACTGGAATAAAAATATAGAGAAGGATATTACCCTAAAGAACTCTGCAATCTCTCTTTCAACCAAGAGCATAAATCTTTGTCTACATATATCTCACCTGGAAATTCAAGAAGAGAACAAAATTTGTTATTTTCATGTATCTGCAATTGCTACAGACCCAGGAAAGGACAACTTTAACCAGGCCCATTTTTAAAAGCCATCAAGAAGAAACTCTATTAGGAAAAAACTTAAATTGCAACTACAAAGGCCCCAATAGTCAAAAAAGCCATGGCTAGATGTATTTTTATGTGTGCACACTATATTTTTAATAATAGAAAATTTTTTGTTTCATAAATATAATAAGTTTTTTGTATTGTATAAGAATTTATAATAGTAAATACTTCATGAAGTTATAATATTCCAGATTGTTATCTTTTTATAAAATCCAATCAGATTTCTCTTGCAAATAGTGAAATAGTAAAAAAATATTTAAAATTTAATATCAAAAGGATGAGCATGATAGCACTACCCGAAAGTAATAATCAATCATCAATCATGAATGATTAGAAAATAAAAAATAAATCAAGCTAATCTTATAACTGGATTAGAAATGGGTCTACCATAGACCAGGCTGAGCTCTTGCCAACATGGGGCAATTATTTAAACCTTTTGTTGGATGCACAAACTTAAGCACTAATCCATCAGAATACACAAACCAAAAACAATGCTGGGATATTAAAACATGCTAATCATCTTCAATGCTCTGGCTACTTAGTACCATTAGTGTACTGGCCAACTATAAATTTAAATTCTGATAAAGACAATTAAATAAAATATAACACGTGGCCTTTAAAGAATTTTCTCTTTGCACCAACCAGAATGATGATGATCATTATTATTAACTGGATGCCTATACACTATATATATGCCCCTTGTTCTCTATAGCTGTTATGCATGAATCTATCTCAGGAAGTAACTAATTTATTACTGTGAGCAAGGGTGAACTAACTAAAATAAGCTCATAAATAACCTTAAGCAAATCATGGGCTTCCAATACTTATAAATAACTAGCCTTATTGGGATCATAAAAACTAATTACTAGAACATAACCTGTCATGATATAAAATCACACATGGCAATTCATGAAACGAATTGGATACAATATAGAAATTGAGACAAAAAAAATTTTAAAACAATTAATTGATATGTAATTAACAAGAAACAAAAAGTGGCATATTGTATGACATTTCAAATACCCATTTCATTGAAAAATACATTATATTAAGCAACCAATTAATTTTTATTTATGTATTAACATTTAATTCATTAGATTCTATCTTTAAAAATAAAGAATTTTTTAAACTTTTCCAAAGATCAAAGGTAACCATTTTGGATTCAATTTCACGTTAAAAATCAAAGATAACAATCATTGATTAAGCTTACCAAGAAAAAAAACATTACCACAGATTTTTTTCTTTAAAAATCTATTTCACTATTTGTAACAGAAACATGATGGGATTTTATAAAAACAATGTCTAACAATTTGCAATATTTTAACTTAGTGAACATTTTATATCAATTCTTATACAACACAAAAAACTTACTACATTTATGAAACAAAAACATTTCTATTAGAAATATAGAGTGCACCCATAAAATATCTCTAGCCATGCCTTTTTTACATATGGAGGCCTTTCAAGTTGCAATTTCAATTTTTCCCAATGGAATTTTACCTGTAAGACTTCTAAACATGGGCCTGGTTAAGTTTGTTCTTTCCTGGGTCTAGTAATTCCAGATACATGAAAATAGTATATTTTGTTCATTTGAGTCTCCTTGAATTTCCAGGTGAGACTGATGTAGACAGACTTATGATCTTGGTTGAAGAAGAGATTGTAGACTACTTCAAGGGAGTACTCAATTCTCTGCATTTTTATTCTAGTGAAAGTAGGTTACATGGAGAAAGATGATGCCTAGCCCCCTAAATTTAGCACATCATTTTCATGGTAGAAACCAAGTTTTTCTGCTAAACTCATTTTTCTGCTATTTTATTCAATAGCTTGGTAAAGACTTCTGCTATCTTCCTTCTTTAGCAACTGGATTAAGATTGGGCTGTTCTCTTTTCAACAGTTAAGTTAGAAATGCTACTTTTTCATCAGGATTAAGATTTGATTGTTCTCTTCAACAGCTAACTTAGGAATAATCTCTCCTGACATTTGGGTACTGTCATTAATTCACATCCCACATATTTTTGTCTAGAACAATTTTGCCCACTGATGTATCCATATATATGATTATATACATTAAGACACAATGTTTTTAAGTAATCAGAATAGTAAATAGTCTGCAACAACTCTATCTCTACAGTTTGTTACTGTTCATTTCCCTCGATGTTCATTCAGGCTGGCTGCTACAAAAATGGTTCACAATGGGCTAGGTTTACACATACCTTAGCCCCAGTCCAGTTTAGCTACACATGGACGCTTCATAGTAAAGCACTGTGACTGTCCTTAAGCTCCTTACAGCTTCCGTCTGCAACAATCTACCAATATCTCCACTTGAAAACCACTGGAAACTTTATTCAGTTGCTATCCGGACGGTTTCCTCAGGCCATGGTCCCAATCAATCTCTGGGCTTTTTCCAGCTATGCCCATGAACTGCATTTCCACTGAGTGCTGGACCTCAACTGCAAGCACTGACACTAGATATCTCCTGCTCGAATTGAACAGACATCTACTGGAGATGCACACAAATACTGCCTCAAATACTCTATACTGCTCTGTGTAGTTGTTATACAGTCTTTTTATAGCTTTCTGATAACTGCAGCAATTAATTACGTTGTCCAATAACGTAACGTCTCTTATCTAGAAATATTTGCAATCAGCAAATATTTATTGGAATTGTCGATCGCCATTACGTCAATGCCTTAATTAAATTCCTCAGTTATCAGTGTGCGATCTAAAAACAACCTTTCGAATAAATACTAGTTTTTCTGGAGTGCACAAACTTGCATTCAATTTTTACAAAACCCACATGTCAATTACAATCTGTCTTACATGACAATTTTCATGACACTCAATTAGACAAAATTTTAAAAATACAGTTGTTCAGACAATTTCTTTTTTAATCATAGATAGATATTGAAACAAGTGAAGAACTGAAATTAATATTGTAAAATTCTTGACATTCCTTTATAATTAAAAACCAAATCTACTTGCAAAAAACAAACAAACAAGATAATCAATTAATTACACTGATTTGATTTTTTTTCATTAAAGAGAGATAAAAAGAACTTTGATTAATTAAAAATAAAATTTACCAAGTTATTAAAATCTTATTTTGTTCTTCTCTTTTATTTAAAAAAAAATTGTAAATATATTTAATGTTTGAGATTTTTTATACTATCATAGGGGAATTTTACAAATATTGATTTAAACAATGACCCTTTAAAAATAGGTCTAAAACAATTTAAATATTTTTTCATTAATAAAATATTTTTTCTTCTTAAGCCTTTGGAACATGCTGCCATCTATCTAATTATTATTTTAGTGCAGCTATATAGCCACTGGTTACATTATCCCAGTCTTATATGGAAAATGAAATTGAGTTGAACCTCTTTCTTGATATTTTAATTTGATTCAGCCAATATCATTTCACAACAAAAATTTATGTTAGTCATGGTTTGCTGTGCATTAACTTTTCTGGACTTACAAGCTTGGATACAATTTATTAAGCCTTGAGCTATTTTCTCAAAAGCAATTCTTTCATGCCTAAGTTCTATTATTAGTCAGACTTTTCTGTATTTTAACATTTATACAGATTTACAAACTGGGATATAGTTTTTAATTAAGCCATGATAGGCTATTGGTTACTGATAACAGTCTCACTCATTTGATCTATTTTTATTTTTGGAGATAGGGTGACTATTGGTCTAATATATGTATGCTTATCTATGGCATTATGGTGAACAGAAAATCTCATCACAGAACACAAGTTTAAAATGCAACATGAACACCATAAAAGCTATCTTAGTTTAAGCATTACCACAATGTACTATCCAGAAGACACATTAAGAGAAAAAATGACCAAATGAATGTATGACCATATGGAATAACTTGCTCATTTATTTTATGATTCTTATAGGCTCCACATGCATGGCATAGTTATGTGCCTTGTAGACAGTTCAATATGGTACTGATAGAAAGCCCAGCTCATCTGAGGGGCTTTTTCAAAAAAAGTTTAAACCTAAGATAGGTGTAGTGCAGAAATAAAACTTTGGAGCATTATGAACACACTGCATTCCTATGTGTATATAGCAGATCTTACCATCAGCTTTGAAATTAATGCTATGATATTTCCTAATATTTATCTCCAATTTTTTCAAAGTATCTTTTCCTCACTTTCATTGTCATCGTTTTGCTTTTTTTTTCTTGGTCAGAAGTGTAACTGCACCCTTATTTGGAAGACTGAGGATCATGATCAGTTCTCTGAAAATAACTGATGTGAGCTGATCTACTCTTGGCTTGTCCAATTATTTGTCTTCTGTCAGGGGGTGATAAATCATATTCCTGATGTGTATTTCCTTGGTAAAGATTTGATCCACTTCTCGCTCTTTTAATTATTCAAATTTTGGTAGAACTATTGATATTATCAATATATCTCTGCTTTCTCTTCCATGGTAGCACTTCATTTCTTCCATTTTGTATTGTGGTGTTTTGATTTTCCACTTCCCATATTGGATACCATTCATATATGGATTATAATGTCCTCTGTATGTCAATTTTGTTGGAAGTTTAAACCCTCTTTATTTTTTCAGCATATGCAAGTTTGCTGCTATCAAAGGCATTTAACAGTTCAGCCACCTGCTAAATTGTGCATATCTCAGTGACAATTAATATCCCTTCAATATAACTTGGGAAGCTGTTTCTTAATTTATTTGAATCTGCAGTGAGTGCTTTCAGTTTCACTTTTGGTTTTCTAAAAAATGTAGTATAGGGCTCACCATAACACTTCTCTTCATGATTGCTTACTTGAACCCAATAAAATTATGAGGATGGGAAAATAGCAAATCCCACCATGCCTGGGATGCAACTTGAAAATTGCTACACACTTGATAGCTTTGCTTTTTTATCATGCCATTAATGCTAAAAATTTTCAAGACTGTTGACAAATTTGATGGTTGCCTCACCAGCCTTTCCTGAAAAAGCTTTTATTTTAAGAAACTAGTTTATGATTCCAGGTATTTGGTTTGCTATTATTGACTATCTATCTTTACTTCCTCTATCTTTGTATTTTCAATTTCTTTCCTTTTTAACTTTTTGAATGTCATTAGCACTGCAAGAGCATTGCTGGTATTTTTCAGATGATGTTTTGTTTTCTTTCTTTACTGACGTAAAAAGTATAAGCATGACAACAAAATACAAGCATTTGATAACTTAATGCAGACATGACTGATTTTTGCTTTGACCATCTTATCTATGGATATCATCATCTCTGACCTGTGGGAATTTAATTTATTAGCCAGGTCCCCTATATGCTTGTACCAATTACAAGCTTTATTGATTTTCATTATTCACAGATTCTATTGCCTCCTGCACTTGGCTAATTTTATTATCATTACTTCTTGTATCGCATTTATTTTCGTATCCTGTTCTTTGTTTTGTCTCAATTCATTCAGAACTTTTTTAATTTATGTGACTCAGTCTGCTATTTCATTAGCCATATTTTTACTGTTTTGTTCAATTTTATGTAGCTTGCTTAAACCCAATAAAATTATGAGGATAGCAAATCCCACCATCCCTGGGATGCAACTTGAAGATTGTTACACACTATTGACAGCTTTGATTTTTCAGTCATGGTATTAATGCTAAAATCTTTTGAGATTGCTGAAAAATTCAATGGGTGCCTCACCAGAATTTCCTGAAAAAGCCCTTATTTTAAGGAACTGGTTTATGATTTCAGGCATTTGGTTTGATATTATTGACTATCTATATTTACTTCCTCTATTTTTGTATTTTCAATTTCTTCCCTTTTTAATGCAGACATGACTGTTTCTCCAATCTTTTTCCTCTTTCTCTGATTCTTTCATCATCTCTGACCTGTAGGAATTTAATTTGATAAGCCAGGTCCCCTATATGCTCTTGTACCAATTACAGGCTTCATTGATTTCTATTATTCACAGATTCTATTGGCTTCTGCATTTGGCTAATTTTATTATCATTACTTCTTGTATCTCATTTATTTTCATATCCTGTTCTTTGTTTTGTATCAGTTCATTCAAAACTTCTTTAATTTATGTGATTCAGTCTGCAATTTCATTAGCCATATTTTTACTGAATTGTTGAATTTTCTGTAGCATATCTACTTTAATTTCTCTCAACATCTGTTATTTTTCTATTTTCTGTTCTTTGTTGATTATTTATATTATCCCCTTCTCTTTGTTTATTGACATCTTTTCTTTGTTGGCCTTTTTTATTTTCTTCTCTTTGTTCATAATCTTTGCTTTGGTGGTCTCTTTTTATAGTCACTTCTCTTTGTTTATTACAATCTTCTCTCTGTTGGTCTCCCTTTTTATTTTTTATCTGTTTATCATCTTCTCTTTATTAATCTTTTCCCTTGCTTCTTTATTATCATCTTCTCTCTGTTAATCTCTCTTTCTATTTTCTTCTCTTTGTTGGTCTCTCTTTTTATTTCCTATTCTCTTTATTATTATTTTCACTTTGTTGATCTTTTTTTTATTATCTCTTTGATGATGTCCCTTTTTACTATCTACTTTAAATATTTTTAATAATTGAGATAATATGGATGCCTCTATACTCTGATTTTTTTCCATTGATTGCTGATCATCTTGTTTTGGATTGTTCTTCCATCATTTTCACTTTTCTTCTTGCCAGCATATATGTTTCTATTATAAACTTTTATTCTTCAAATATTACACAGGAGTTACAAATCTGAACTTTTAAACATATCTCATAAAATAAGCTTAACATTATATCCTCCTTGATGCAACCATATTTCATCTTACCTAACATTACTACTATATTATTATGTTTAATCTGCTACTTATTCAAGATTATTGTCTTGATACCTGGTTTTATTTCATTAATTTATTTCACCCACTTTATTCTCCAATTCTCTTCGAATCATGTGTGTGTGATCTATTACCAATTCTATTGTTTTTGTTATAAGTACATTTGCATCTACGAATACAAGTTAATGTCAAGAACAATTTCTCAAAACCTTTCTTAAAGATCCGATAGAAATTTAACAGCAAATTAATGCATAATGACTTGTAATCTAAATACAGTCACTGGAATAATTATACAATGCAGCATGAATACTCAAAGGTCTATTTTAACTTAGCAAATATAAGCTACCCCAACCCTTGATATGTAATAAAAACCCAAAAATATTTGCAAAACCCTGCTCCTTTGAGTCTTAAAAACTGGAAAATACATAACTTTGCTCCATTTCTTGAAGGATTATAGGTTGGGGATCATGGCAACTGAACCATGATAAGCAATCAAAAAATCTGTAAACCTGAGGATTGGAGTAATACCTAAGAAAAACTACTCAATGGATTTCCATGAAAAACACTGCATCCTCATGCCAACAATAAAACACTCCATTCATCACCAAAACTGAAAATACATCTAAACAAATATCAGCAGTCAAAAACAAGTCAATCTTCAAAATCATGCCTTGTCATCTATTCGACTTTAAATACGAACTCCTTCAATAAACATTAATATTTCTATTTATGTAATTTATAATTGAATTATAATAATCCCCCTCTATACTCTTGTCAATTTCACAGTGATATGTTTAATTCTACATCAATATACAGAATTTTGTTTTTCAGGTGTATTTCTGAGATTCAAGTTATATGGTCACTGACCATAAGAATCTAACCATCATTGGGACAACAGTTGGGTCACCATTTGTAACACTACAGGGAAATAAGGGATCATTATTTAATTCAATATTTGTAAAATCCCGATATGATAGTATGAAAATTCTCAAATATTAAATATATTTATGAATACTTTTTTAAAAAATAGGAGAGAAAAACAAAATAAAATTATAATAATTTTGTAAATTTTATTTTTAATTAATCAGAATTATTTTTTATGTATAATGAAAAAGAAAACTCAAGTCAATGAAATTAACTGATTAATTATCTTGCTCTTTTGCAAGATTTGGTTTTTAACCATAAAGGAATGCAAAGAATTTTATAATATTAATTTAAGTTCTTGACTTGGTTTTAAATATCTATGATTAAGAAGGAAATTGAACAATTGTATTTATAAAATTGTATGTAATTTGGTTGTCATGAAAATTATGTAAGAGACAGATTGTAATTGGCTTGGGGGCAGGATTGTTCTATAAAACAAAATATATGTGGGGATGTGAATTAGTGATAATACCCAAGTTGCTGGAGAAGTTATTCCTAATTTAGTTATTGAAGAGAGAGAGAGCATTGAAATCATAATCCTGCTAAAGAAAACCTGTAGTACTATTCCTAACTTAACTGTTGAAGAGAGAGCAGCCCAATCTTAATCCAGCTGCTAAAAAAGAAAAAAAACAAGTTTCCACCAAGATATTGAATAAAACAGCTGAAGTTTTTTTATCAAGCTTTTACAATACTATGAGATTAGCATCAAAAATGGTTTGTACCATGAAAACCATGTGTTAATGTCAGCTAAAAGTTATGCATCACTTTCCTCCATATAACCTACTTTCACTGGAATAAAAATGTAAAGAAGAGGATACTCCCCTAAAGTCATCTGGAATCTTATCTTCAACCATGAGCATAAGCCTGTCTACATCTGTATCACCTAGAAATTCAAGAGAACCGAATGGACAAAAGATTGCTATTTTCATATAAGATTTGGTACAGACCTAGGAAGAGAGAAATATAACCAGGCCTATATTTAGAAGCCATCAAGGAGAAACTCCATTGGGAAAAACTGAAATTACAATTGGAAAAGCCTCCATAGACAAGAAACCCACGACTAGAGGTATTTTGTATGTGCACACTATATTTTTAATAATAGAATTTTTTTTTCATAAATGTAATGTTTTTTTCTATTGTATAAGAATTGTTAATGATAAATACTTCACTAGGTTAAAATATTCCAAATTGTTAGACATTATTTTGTATAAAATCCAGCCAAATTTCTCTTACCAATAGTGAAATAGTTTTAAAATAAAACATTTGTTGGTGAAGTTAATCCTTTTTCTTGCTAAGCTGAATCAAAGATTGTTATGTTTAATTCTGACCATGTTGTTCAATTAATTCTTAGATATTCTAAAGAAATTGAATTAAAGATTGTTATCTTGAATTTTTGAAAATGTTTAACAAAAGTCTTAGTTATTTTTAAATACAGAACCTAATGAATTTAAAGTTAATCCATGAATAAAATTATTTGGTTGATTAACAATTTTTGCAATAATGTATTTTTTTAATGAAATGGATATTTGGAATATCACAATATCATGTAATTTTTTTGTTTGTTTTTTTTTGTTGTAAATTACATATTAAATAATTGTTTTAATAAATATTTTTTTGTCTTAATTTCTTTATTCTATCCAATTCCTGTTTCATGAAATGCAGTGTGTGTGACCTTATATCATGACAGCTTTATATTCTAGGCTGTAGTTTTTTTATCACAATAAAGCTATTATTTAAAAGTCATGGAAGCCCATGATTTGCTTGAGGTTTTTTATATTAAGCTAATTTATTTATTTATTTCCCTCTTGTTCACAATAACAAATTAGTTTTTACTTCCTGAGCTAGATTCATCCATAACATCTATATAGAATAAGGGTCATATTTTTTTAGTGTAAGGGCATCAAGTTGATAATTGGATAATCATTATTTATAATAAAAAAATATTTATTAAATCCATTTGTTTAACATAATCTTTTTTACTTGAACAATAATATACTGCTCTGTGAATTCTAGGACATATTTGTTTTATATTTATATTTGTGTGCCAATTAGTTATATTATTATTGATATTACTTTTCTCATGAATTGATGTTTCAATCCTACATTTCTCTTTTTCATATGACTTAATCATCTTTATATCTAAATATGTCACTATATTATTCTCTTCTTTTTCTACAATAAATTTAATATTTTTAGCTATCTTATTAAATCCTCTATAAATAAATCTATCTGTCTTTCTGTTTTATTAAATATCAATAAATAATCATCCTCATATCTTTTAATAAAGATTGGAGCATTATTATCCACTCACATTAACTTCTCCAATTCTTCCATATAAATATTACTCAATACTCCCCTTAATGCTTCTCTTATTAGTAAGCCTTTTTGTTTATAAAACCTATCATTAAATTGAAATGTTACTTCTTTATAACATAATTCTATAATCTCCTTTAATTGTTTTATAGGTATATTTATATCTATTATTATTATCCTTTTTATATCTATTATTATATCCTTTTTATATCTATTATTACTATTTCTATTGCTTTCTCCACATTAATAGCTGTATACATTGATACAACATCTATTTTAATCATTGTCAAATTGTAAATACTATATTTATTTATTATATTTTTAATATCACTTAGCAGTCAACACATTAGCAGAATATAATTTTTTGCAAGACACATCTCTAAGTATTGGTCATGTCAGTGTACTGACAGTCACATCACTATAAGTGTGACTTTACATTAAAATAAGAATTGTTGTATTTGCATGCTTAAAATGTCTTAATGAAAGACTAGCACTAGAATAATATGAAGCTGTTATTCCAAATGGTTAAGATTTAGTTGAGAAACAAATACACATAAAGTCACTCATCCCACAGCATATTGTCTGCAAAGATATAGATTGAATCTGTAATGTAAAGATATTGAAAATAATGGTAGAAGTAGAAAAGTATTAAAATTCTAAGAGAACTTTTTAGAAAATTTTAATATTATTTAAATATCCTTGACTTTTAGAATTAATGTATTCACATATAAACTTAATCTTAAGTTGAAATGTATTCCATATTCAAAATAAGAACACATTTTATTAAACAATTTTTATTAATAAGTATATTAAATCAATGAAAAAATAAACAGAGCAAAACTCTCCATACAGTATAGGAAATGTGATCATGTGATGCCTAATGAAAAAATATTAAAAATAATGCATTAGAAGTAAAATGTTGTATTGCATTTTCATTTTTATCTCAATGCTTTAATGTTTTTTACTTCTTTCTTAAATAACTCCATTCATATAAGAAAAGAAAAAAGATGTGATTATAGCATTTTTATAATTGAACAACATATCTAGAATTTATATTAATACTTCTTGATACTCAAATTGGTGCTTTCTACATAAATATAAGAAATTATATAAGAGAAATATAGTTTTAGTGTTCATACATTTCACACATCTATTTAATCTCAAATATGCTGTGTCATAAACATTACTGTGTATGAATTTGGTTCTCTAAATTTGTTCCAAATTTCAGAAAAAAAACTTACTTAAGTCAATAATGTGATAATTACCAGAAAAGTTTCTACTGTGTTTATTAATAAAAAATGGTTGAAAAAAATTCAGAAATAATTGGATATCAATTGTATCTGGAGATAAATCTTTGACGTAGAAAATAACAGAGTAGGAAATATTTCATTAATGTTCCAAGTAAAATATTTGGTATTCTATGGCCAAAAACAATTTCATAATAATAAATTAATCCCCAGTATCTTTGCCTCCTAAAAACAAAAATTAAAATAGTTAATTCTATTTTCACTAGTATGATGACATTGAATCTACTTTGGAACTTCATAATTTATATAAAATAGCAAACATGAACAAACATATAAATAATTATTTATGTGCATGAAAATCAAAACTTTTATAATATAAAATCTTAAGAATAGAAAAAAAAAACAACAAAGTTAAATCATTTAGCAGAAATGTGTAATAAGTCTTTACTTGACAACAATTTTCCTGATTACAGACTATTTTGATAAACTGATAAAATCATCATATTTGGTAAGATAAGAACTGGCCTGCCTAGATACTAGAGATGAAATGAACATCCAAATATAATATAAATGATGGACAATGATCTATCACTGGTGATATACTTGAGGATTCAATTATGGTGGAAATTGAAAATCTATACAAGTATTTGAAAATATGTTGGTGGTTGAATCTTTGATTCATACTAATGGGAAATTTCTTTATGGTATTTTCCAAACTACAATATTTCTTAATAAAATTAATTTATGGTTATTTGACATAATTTGAGGATGATGATGATCAGAAGAAAAAAAGTGTTATTGATTTTTGTATTTTTTTCAGTAACTTACTATTAAATATAGTATTCTGCAGTAATACATTAAGAATTCAAACTTTATAACTGAATAAACACAATAAGAACAGCACTGTCATTGCTAAGATTTCCATGGATATTTAGATGGTTTTTTGACACAATTTGTGGATTATGAAGATGAAAAGAAAAAAAAAGTTAGTTTTTTTGTACTTTTTCAATATCTTACTATTAAATTTAATTCTTCCCAGTAAGACATTAAACTAGATTTTGCACTTAAACTTTATGATTGATGAAAAGCAATAAGATAAACTTTATGATTGATGAAAAGCAATAAGGACTGCATTATCACTTTTAAGATTTCTGTAGTTATTGAGATGTAAAGAAAGTTTCGAAATTAAATACTGTTATATTGTTGAACAGATCTATGAATGCTGATAATAACAGTATGATAGAAACTTAAGAAACCTTCCAAAAACAATTAATATTTCTAGTGTGGACTTAATCTGTTTAATTCCTGAATTTCACTATAGCTTAGGTAAAATTTAAATTCATTATCACACAGTTATCATTTAATACCTCGTTCTTATGTAATAATATAATTACATTTTTTATGCTGAAAGGCGGGGGGGGGGATAAATAAACAAAATACTGTACATCAATGTAACATGGTAAGATCTTTTTTAAATTTTGAAGTCTGTATAAACTTATTATTTATTGGTCAATTAAGATTAATATTTTTTTCATTTCTTTCAATCCATAAATCTTCATCTCCTTATTGCGTGCCAGTCTATTACTTTGTTTAACCATATCTCATGAAGTATAATAATGAGAATTAATTTCATTTGTCTGATAATTTCACAATCTTGTAGGTGACGCTGCAAACAAAATTTGGGGGGAAAATAGAACAACGGCCATTTGTCACGTAAAAAATTGTAAGTGTGATGATGAGATTCTTTTAAACCTTTGCATATATTTTATACATGTAATATTTATTGTATTTATGTTGGATACTTGAATATGTAAGTTAATACTGATAAGAGAATGCTTAATTGAATTAACTTAGTTGCTTTTTCTGAGCAAACATTTAAACTACGCCTATGTAACAATAATAGCTCTCAATCTTCCAAATATATTTTAGAATTATATGAAGCTAACTATATATAACATTTATATCGAAATACTTCTAATTGAAATGATGTCACACCCGTATGTTTAAGTGAATAATCACATAATAATATTTATATAGCATTTTAAACATCTGAAAGGAAATTAGTTTGGGCAAAAAAAATAAAATTGAAAATGACAATTTTTTAAAAAAAAATAGTATTAAAAGAGTGAGAAAAAAAAAACTTTGTGTGTGGTTTTACTAACATCGAATAACAAGCCTTAGCTTATAATAGATAACAAAATGATTGCGTGATTTCAAATAAACATTTTGCCCCCAAAAATTACTTTTTATTTACAATATTTTATTTAAAATAGTATCCGTAAAAAAAACAAAAAAAAACAGATTTTATATAGAATCGGTTTTATGTCAAAATATTGACAAAAATTAATGGTTAACAGTGAATGCTATAGTGCCTAAATAGAGTATCTTTTGCTGCTTCAAGATAAGATTGTTTAATGAAAATGATTTCTGATAACCTTTTCCATCACTTTATTGTGTATTGCATGCTTGCGTTTGGTTAAGTTTACTAATGTGTTTATGCCATTCGCATTCATTAGTGAGTAAGTGATGCAGTTATGTTCTTTATTCATGCATATAATATTTAATATTAACTTGACGGACAATCAAAGACAGATAAAATATTCATTGCATATTTATGTTTGAATGGCATTAACCCTTATGTATTCAAAAACTAGAATGTACAAGGATTTACACACTGTGTTAATGGGTGTTAGGAACAACCATATTGACTGTTTGGACTGAAAACATCCTGAGTGTAATAGTCAAATTGAGTATCCTTTAAGCATATTTATTCTCAATACTAATCTCAGCAATATTTCATTAACATTATTCTAATAAGATTCAATTAAAGAGAAGGTCTACTTCTTATAACTAGATAATTTAATTTTATTTATAATGGATCTGTCATATTGCCAATCTCTATAATGATGAATATCTTTAGATTGAATTGAAATCTCAACTGGCTCAGGCAAACATGATGATACTTCGTAAGATAATCACTTTAATTAAATACAGCTAATATGAATCATTGTGTATCTTTAATCAAAATAATAATTAAACCATAATCTGTCTCCCTATCGCATTTATGTAGACTAATATGAGAATGTCATGGAATTAGGATTAATAACTAGTAATGAATTAATGAAGGAACTTTATTTAATTATAATGATTAGCTTAGCCCTGAATATTTACATCTATTTACACAATACAAAAATTCAACCTATGACATAATAAAAAAAATGATCAATAAAAAGAAAATTAAAAATATTAATTGATCCATAATTGTTTTTAACTTTTATATCATTCGTTTGGCCAGTTTGTTGGTTAATTTCAATTTACATAGATTTTTGGAAAAATATGGTTATGATGGTCTCTTGAATTCATGTAGTTTCCGCTACAATTATTTAGCTTGATTGGCTATCAGTTTTTAACACATGGTATGAATTAAGTTTTAAAAGCTGCAATGATTATTAAGTATAATATCAATGTCATTTGGTTAGAGATCTAATATTATTCTCTTATTCCTTGTTTTACACATTTATGTTTTTCCTTTTATTTTATTTTAAGCAAGTGAGCCTTTGGAAGACGGATATCTCAGTTAATAGAAAATAGTATTCAAAAGTCATAGGTTTACTCTTAAAATCTGGTTTAGAGCATTTGGTTAGTTAGTAGTTCCGATGTTGCAGGGTCAGACTGTACACACACTGGAGAATTGCCTATCATCATAAAGATATCTATACGATCTTATATATTTAGCATAGAATATTACTATTCTTTGCCAGTTTATATATCAATACTATGGGTATTTCAACTTTTTTGCATCTTATATTAGTATACTGATTTTGATCCTGTCTTAGGAGAAAATGCTAAAGACAATCAAGGCAATACCAGAAAAGTCAAGACATAAAAGATATTTATTCTTTTTGCTTGTCACAGATTTTTGAAAGTTATTTACTAATTCAATATTCATATGTGACATAAATTCTTGGGTTATCTGTATATATATTTTTTCTACCTTATTTAATTAGTTTTATTGCTATAATTACATTATTATTACTCTTTGCAAATTTTTATTCTGTTATTCAGAACTAGTTGAATATTTTTTTTTACTTATGTAAATATTTTATTTGTTTAATTACATAAATCTGCATTTTCTTGCTTCAATTTTTATTTTACTTCAAAATATTTAATCTTTTCGTCTAGGTTTTTTTTCTTCTGTTAATACATAAATATATCAATATTTATGGTAGTTTGAGTGTTCCAGCATCAAATTTTCAATTGGATGGACAGTTGAAGAGTTGGTGTGTGGAGTGGATTGAAGCCTGTTCATTAAAGTATGAAGATTGTCTATCTTAATATATATCTGAGCACTTATTACGTATATGTGTAGAGATGATAATTTGGACCAACTGATGATTGCTGGTTTAGCATGAAATACATATATTGATGATTATTTATCTTTTCAACATATATGTGTTCAAGTATATCAGTGTTATGAGATGGAGTGGAGAGTGGTGGGTCATGTGAAAGTCTGCTCATACACTCTATATATTATATATATTGATACAGGTATATAATAAGCCTGTATTTCAGTTATTACATAGGCTATAATATATATATAATTCATATTTGATTGCTTTAATTACTTAATTCGTAAATGATATATAAATAAATAATTTCATTCTAATTGTGAACTAAGTTGAAGTGGTGCTAAGTCTTCAAAATGCTACTGCAAATTTTCATTTCATTATTTACATTACCAAATGTTGCAAAAATTATATCGGTCCTCATGAACTGTATTTTGAGTTAACAACTTTTTCATGTCTTGAAGACTAGTTAGTGACTGTTTTATCAAATTATACCTCTTTTTGTTTTATTTAAATACCACCACTGTTCAAAATGCATAGAATAGTTTTATGTAATGCTTTTTTCCTGAAATCTTGGACACAAATAAATATTTAAATAAACAATTACTAGCAGTATATTAAATTTGAAATTAGTTGAAGTATTGGTACATCTTAAAAGCCGTGTTTACCACAATTTTCATCTCATTGATTATATTGCCACATTATAAAAAAAATCTAAACAGTCCCTGCTGGATTAAATATTTGGGAAAAGAAAAGGAGTTTAAAAGGGCATTTTTCTAAAATACTTGTGTGGAAGTTGTGTTTTGATTTTTCCATCATGTGACAATAAATTAACATCTCTACTAAGATGCCTACTTACTTGAAAACAATATTGAGTGTTTTTCATGAAAGGCAACCATTATATTCAAAAAAGTCAAATGCAGGTATTGCACATTTAACTTGGGATGTATATAAGTGCACTCTACTAAGCACTTAGATTTTTTATTCACACTGAGTCTACCTATTTTTTGAAATAATCTCAATTTTACATTTTCTTATCTTTATATCACTACAAACTGTATACTTTTTTAGGATTAAAAATTTGGCCAAATTCATATTTTAAAAACATTATTTTGTTAATATTGTAGGATTTATTTCAATTTTATTTCATTATCATCATTTTCAATCATTATAGATTCACTATAAGATGAATATTTCTTCCAAGTTTTATCCAGTTTCTTGGTTCCATAACCTTTTTTTACATCGTACCAGTAAACATTTTTATTTCATTCATCCATCTCATATCTTGGTCGCTTTCTAAATCTTTTAAAATCTATTGAGATCCAATTTCATACTTCATTTGTCCACATATTATCACTTCATTTTCTAATAATATGTCCAGCTAGGCTCTATTTCCATCTCTTAATTCTTTCAGTAATATCAATAATAGTGGTTTTATTCTGTTCCTTATACATTTTGTTTTTAATCTTTTCATATTATATCTAACTTTTATCTCCATATTTTTCTGACTAGTCTGTATTTTCTGTATTATTCTTCAGTTAAGTGTTCAAGTTTCAGATCCATAAATGAGAAATGATAAAATTCATATATTAAAAACATTCCTTTGAAGCCTAGGCATATTTCCTTTTAATACTGTTTTTACTAAAAACACACCATCAAATTATTAATAACTAATAACATCTAATTCATTTATTATCAATTAGTATTTTCTTCAGAAAAAAATCCTTTAAACATTATTTTAGTCTCATCTCTATTAATAGTCTTATCAAGGTATTTGTAATTATTAACATCTTCTAATTCATGAGTATTAGTTATTATTTTCTTCTGAGAAAATCCTTTAAGCATAACTTTAGTCCTTTTAGCATTTATCATTAGTCTATTTTTGTACTTTCATTGATAACATTTCCTAAAGCATTTTTTGCGCATAATCAGTCACATCATATTTTAAAATCTACATGATATAAATAATCATCTACTTTTATTTTCACATGATCATCATTTCTTATGCTTGCACATAACTGTTATTAAAACAGGCAAAACTCTCCATACAGTAGTGCCAATCCACTAAATACTTTTTGGACAACTGCTGTAAAACGTTTTGGAGATATGGAATCATCCTGTAGTAAATCTTTTTCAATGTTAATCTTCTTAGTATCACCATATAGTTAGACTGTTATTGCATTTTGGTAAATATTCTTCAGAATATGACAATATCTTGGATTGTACATCTTGATGATATGAATCATTAATAATGTAGAAATGCTTATTGAACGAAATGCATTTTGATGATCTACAAATTAAAAATATAATGACAAATCATATTTTTTGGTTCTTTTCTTTCCATTGTGTTAAATCTATTTTTAATTCTAACTTGTTCTATTTTGTTTAAGTTCACTATAGATTAATTGCAATTATCTTGTAAAGACTTTGTAAAGGACTGATGGGTTTATAACTTCTAATATCTACATAATCAACTTTAAGCAATTCAAAACAAAGCAAAACTCTCCATATAGTAGTGCCATTTTGTGCTAACAAGAGTAATCAATGGATGCCAGAAGGCATGTGCATAAAATCCCTATCTAGTGCCTACTCATCCAATATCCCCAGACTAGTTTCTGGCTTGTGGCCTTCATTAGTGAGGAGCCTTGGATCTGAGAGCACTGCACCTAGATCTTAGGATCCAATGCAATCCTCCAGCAGCCACCTTTTAACTCTATTTAACTACTAAACTATGAGAATGAAATTGAAAACACAATTAATATTTTCAATACAAGCTCAATAGCTTATATAGTCTTATGGGTCTGAATTCAATTCAGCACCCATACATTTTGATGTCTTTGGCTCTTTAACAACCATAGCCACCACTATCCTATTAGGCAGGATTGGTGTTAAACCACTAAACATCACATGATCACTATCTCATACTAGGCACTAGATAGGGATTTTATGCACATGCCTTCTGGCATCCGTTGATTGCTCTTGTTAGCACAAGATGGCACTACTATATGGAGAGTTTTGCTTTGTTTTGAATTGTTTAATAACAATTATGTGCTAGTATGAGATAGTGATCATGTGATGTTTAGTGGTTTATAATCAACTTTCTTAAATATCAATATTGTTATTATATTCTTCCAACTTATTTGTCTATAAAACTAAATATTTCAATTTTGTGGAATAATAATCCTTTTTTTAAAGAAAATCTTCAATATTATAATTGATCTTTAATTGAAATTAAATTTTAAAAAAAATTTGTGAGGGTGCAAGTATTATGATAAATTGATGCTTAACTAGGCTAAGAAATAAAATCCATATTTCCAATCTACTATTTATTAAATTTATATGCTTAGTGATACTATGGAGAATTTATTGTAACAATTTTATTATTCACAGTAAAATAATTATAAACAATTGCAATTTCTCCTATTGAAATGGATATTTTATTTCTCATTTAAATATTTAGATATTTTTAAAGAAATAATTTAAATCAATAAAAGAAATATATATAATAGTTTTACATTTTTTACCCTATGTTATGCCCACCTTTTAAATAATGAATATATAATTTACATTTCTTATCTTTTTTCTGGATTACGTTATTATCATATTATATACAATTTTATATACAATGAAAAATGACTGGAAAATTATATAGTATATATTTATACAGATTTTATTTTGTACTTATTGTATTGTAATTGACTTTGATTAATTTATATACACAATATAATTGAAGCTTTGAAAAGGACAAAAAAATAATATTTGCCAAAAAAAAAAAAAACTTTTCTGTATTGTTTTCATTGTATACATATAATTATTTCTGTTATATAAAGATGTTTTCACATTCATATCGGCTTTTTCAAACCAAATTGTGCAAACGCTTTTTGCGAGTGTTAAATAATAAATGAATAACCTCTGACCCATACAAGATATAGAATTTATGCAGCAATAAAAGGGTTTGAAAAAGCCGATATGAATGTGATTACAATTGTATACAGACGCTATAAAAAATAAATGCTGATTTATAAAGATGTTTTATATTATGTAATTTATTTAAATAACTTAAAATAATTTTCACTTACTTTTACTCCCTTAATTTCCCATTTTAATCCACAAAATACTTTTTGAACAATTGTTATAAAAAAGTTTTGGAGATATGGAATCATCCTATTATATACATTTTTTCATTGTTAATATTACCATATAATCAAATCATTGATGGTGCATTTTGATAAATATTTTTCAGAATATAGCAAGATTTGTAGTTTGAAAATATGTTTACTTATGACTGGAATGCTTATGCACTGGAATACATTTTTATTATGTACAAATCAAAAATATAATGGTGACTAGCATTCTTTGGTCCTTTTTTCTACTGTTCTAAACCTATTTTAAATTTCTTTTTTTTCTTCTAGTTGTTTCAAGTCCAAAGTTCACTTTAGATTAGTTGTAATTATCTTTGGTAATGATTTTGTATATAATTGGTAAAATATTGATAGGCTTGTAATTTCTGCTAACTTCATCATGTGTTTAAAACAGTAACATTACTACTACATTCTTCTAATCATCTGATATATCTTTATCATTTAGAGTTTTAATGTCTTAACTTTGTCAAAAAAAAAAAATTTTCTTCACTTCTTTTAAAATATCAAAAATAATTCCATCATTTCTTAGAGATTTTCTTTAATAGATTTAATTATATTTTACTTCTTCATTTAAAATATTTGAAAATTCTAAAAATGTAAGGTACTTTCTTTTATTATTTTATCCTTCTTTATGGAACTCTTTTATATATTTCCTGATATGTTTTTGTAGTATTAAACCTTTTATTATTTGTTGCTTTTTGTTAATTCACAATTATATTTTTTTGTATCCATGTCAATTCTTTTTTATATCACTTGACAAAATTCTGAAATTTCAGTTTCTTAAAATCTTTCATATTTCTTTTTTCATCATGCATTGTCTTATTGTAGTTGATAATTTATTGATAAATTGCTGCTTTTTTATATCAGCTTTCTGTCTTGCACTTCTTAATAGAATATTACATATATATTGATTTCAGTTTAATCAGAACTATTATTAAAGTCTGATAATATTTTGAACTGAATTTCAAGTCCCAATTTAAATTCTTTGAGGATTTTCTGATGGTTAGGAATATAAAGTTTCTTTTTTAATAGTTTTCATCTATCTAGTTCTGCATTTACATTTATCAATTATCTTACTAATTGACAATTATTTCCTCTGTTGAATTGATTAAGAACACATGATCACCATTTCTTATGCTAGCACATCTGTTATTACAAAGGCAAAACTCTCCATACAGTAGTGCCAAACAGTAATCAATGGATACCAGAGACTTGTGCATAAACCAGAGTAATCAATGGATGCAAGAGGCTTGTGCATAAAATCCCCATCTAGTGCCTACTAGATGGGGATTTTAAGCACAAGCCTCTGGCATCCTTTGATTACTCTGGTTGACACTGGGTGGTAGGCACTAGATGGGGATTTTATGCACAAGCCTCTGGCATCCATTGATTATTCTGGGTGGCACTACTGTATGGAGAGTTTGGGGATATTGGATGAGTAGGCACTAAATGGGGATTTTATGCACAAGCCTCTGGCATCCATTGATTACTATCTATGGTTGGCACTGGGTGGCACTACTGTATGGAGAGTTTTGCTATTGATTAAGAACCTTACAGTATTAAAATATGTAGATTTTGTTAGTCACAACATGATACAATTCTACTATATCTTAATCTGGATGCTGTCATGACCATTTTCCTTCAGCCTTTTTCTTAAAGATTTCATAACAAATATGTACTCTCATTCCTATCAGTATAATCAAATTTACCTTTAGCACAAGACAATTTTTAAATGTTTTTTCTGGTGAAAAGTACTTGGTGCATGTATAGAAAAATCCTGTACTTCATCAGCACAATGAAAATCTGTTAGCTCATTAAACTGAATTATTTACATTTACATGAGTATTTAACTTAATCTCTGTATTTAATATGCTATTAATCTTTACAATGTTATAATTCTCATTTGTGGTTCCACTGTATATGTCAACTTTTTAAATCAGTCATCTCTTAATCTTTACTAAGTTCAACAATGTCCTATTTTCAATTAGAGAATTTTCCCAATTAATATGAGTGATCTGCAGTTGTAGATACCTAAATTAAAGATTGCCATTGAATTTTAGCCTAGTTTCACTGTTCAGAGAACTGTGAATTGCAGTCCGGAGTAATGACTATTTAGTTTTTTGGGGCTAAGGATCATAATTTACTTTTTTCTGTTATGATTATAAATATCTAAAAAAAATCTTTCACACCACATTTATCCTGCTTTCAAGACATTTGAATTTATGTATTACTTCAGAGAAGAAAGGCTCAGAAATAAAGCATAAATTCACCAGGATAGCTTATATATGTTGTTGAATAGTTATGTTGATTTTCGTATGAATAATCATGTAATGCAGTAACATGTGGAGTGGACATTATAAATTGATCACATATTTTGTTTATACTTCAAGACTTTTTTCAATTAACAGTAAACTCTTTGCTACTTATATATTTGAATTAATATCCTAAATTTGTAGAAAGTTTTAAGCAATCCCAGTGAATTAGGTTCATGGTTACATTCCCATCTTTGCTACAGACATGGGAGTTAATATGTGTAGTATTTGATATATATATAGAAAGAAAAAGCACCACTATATAAGCAAATCTTGCTAGTGGGATATATTTTTCATAAAGATATCTTAAATATTTAAATAATTTGAAATATCTAAAATTTTGGCAATTTATCATCATTTGTTGTTGGATTAACATACTTATATACAGTAGTAATATTTATCATATTAATTACAAAGCAAGTTTATTTAGATATAAATTTATGATAGAATATTGTTTCAATCACTCAATATGGTAATATAAAATATCTGAATTGAAAAATGTTTGCCTTCTATTTTCATATGTACTATTTTAATTTTGGTTTTATAAATTACTGTAAATATTCATAATTACAATTCTGTAAGTAACTAATTTTTATATATTGTTTTTTTCTATTGCTACTGTTACTTAATGGCATTTTATCTCTGTTGCTCCACACTTAAAGTTATTAGTTATTAATATAGTTTCATACTTCATTGAGTTGTGGTTTGGAATGTAATTGAAAGATTTCATAGATAGATGAAGTTAATACCTAAGTAGATGATTCTTATTTTCAGATATATATAATATGGTCTTCTATAATAAGCTAAGTGCAGCTTCATAAAGTGATTATAGAATTCATTCATTGCAGCTTATATGGAATTTATATATTTAGATATAAACCCTTCCATGCCCACTACTGAAATAAGGTTACGATATAAAATATCATTTAACTTTTTAAGCACTTTATTTTTGAAAAACATTCATGGGATTTTCTTGTATTTTTTTTCTTTGTGTGACAAATTTTCAATAAGCTAATTTTTTTCTAAAAATCTAATATATTCAAATAAAAATTATACATAAACATCAGATACTTATTAATAAATAAATATGTACATTTACACACACAGTATATGTATATACACACTATAAATATTATATTAAGTGAATTTTTTTGGAACAAACATCAATATAGTTACAGTATTTCTAGTACTTATTTTGATTTGTTATTTTTAACATATTTTCTGAATCATATTTTTGTTAATAAAAATATTGCATTTTTGATAGTTAATTAAATGTTTTAATACATAATGTGAGATGAAAGCTGAAAAATGTGTGGCATATAATGACAAAATGGAAAATGTTAGGGATATCATTTTGGAATGCATGATTTAAGTAAATTATTGAGATTATGATATTGTGGGGAGGTATTTATGAAATATTAAAAATTATAAGGATATATCTATATTAAAGATGGAAAAAGTAATGGCCATGTATGGGATTGCAAGTTAATAAACTTTTTTTGAAGGGGAATGCAAAGTAGGAAAGCAGTGTAAATATTGCAGTGGCTATCATTACTTATTTGATTTGTTAATGATAGTATGATAGATGTCATTACTACTATTGAATGAATTTTTGAGATGTTCATTTGAAATTTGTGTTCAATAATTTAGTTCATTGAGCCACTAAATATTGGGCAAAAAATCCTCCATAAGCAATTAATAAAGCAAACATTTACAATTTATATGCAATGTTCAGGAGTGCAAAAAAAAAATTTATCCAGCATTTGCAAGATATTTTCCATTTTGACAAATATTAATTTTAAAAAACAATATATTGTACTTTAATTGTATTTTCATGTGTTATTGTCTTATATGAAAATATTTCTGTCATACCATTAAGATAATCATATAATTATTAACACTGCTGATGTTATAATTTTATAAAACTTAGACTCAAACAACACCATATTATTATAAAAATTAAATTAACCACTTTTCTTCAGATTATGAGTAAACAATAATTGTCATGATAATGAGTCAATAATAGAACAGACCCAGTTATTTTTTAGCCCATGATATCAATAAGCTTAACCCTATTATCATTATTAAAATACTGAATGAATTCAATATTTCAGCTAGATTAAAATATGACATTTATAATTATTAAATTAATATCAATTATTTAAAGCTGGAGACTGAATCAGTAATCAAAGTCAAGTTAATAATTATACATATTAGATTAGCATAGTGACATGCATTATATAGGTAATTAATAGAATACTATTTTTGTCAGTTATGTAAGGATGGAACTTGAATTTATCTGTCAGTTTCTGTATATATATATGATTTATCATAACTTTTTGTTTGGCTTTGTTAATGAAAACAAATTAAATTCTAACTATTGCATATAAAGAGTTTTGGAAAATGAAGGGCACAATATATTATGCATTTAAATTTAATTTTTATAAAACTTAATTTTTTTAATTACTTATATCTTTATGCTTATTATTAAATTTGATAGCTGTATTCTTAGAAAAATAATCACAAAATTAAGTAAGAGTGAAATTTAGATTTTTTATTGTTTTTTTCAAAATTCCAAATATAAATAGTTTATTTCTCTGAAATTGATTGTGGAACTAATGATATCTCATGTAGAACAAACACCAAGTTGGAAATACAGGCTTACGTCACTATGATTAATATATACCGTCATTTTTATGTTAAAAAACAAAATCGATCTTAATAAATATTTTATAAGTTAATGTTGGATTGTTTTTCTGTATTTATAATATATAAGATTATATGTGTGATTGTCTGCACCTTTTTTTTAATTATATGTGAAGCAAGACAAGATTATAAAAGAGAAGTATCAGTTCTGATTTTTGGTGTTAGTAAATGAAAATGTGATTTATTTGATTAAATAAAATATTAAATTTGTCGTTTGTTAAAAAGTTTTAAGAGGTTGTTTATTTTAAGAATATTTTAATGAAAATCATGATTCACAATTTTTGCTTCCTCAGTAAACTATCTTTGTCATCTTATAACATGTTATACATCAAAAGCAATGTGATTAATATTAAGTTTTTTCTATTTTGCATAGGTGTAAAACATAGAAAAAGAGAATATTTGGTGTAAAGCATATCAGTCTTTGTATTCATGCAAGGATTGTAATGCTCATAATCAAAAAAAGTTGAATAGTAAGACAGTTAATTATTTGACAGTTAATTATTTTTATCATATATCTTAAGAATTTAAGAATCATGGCTATCATAAAGATGAAATTATTGATTGTCATGAGTTTACATTTGCTGAAAAAATGTTTCCAGAATATAATGTTTTTATATATTTATTATTCTGTAAAGTGAGATAAAGATGATTTGAAAAGTGCACATTCTATGGATTTCTCTTCTAAAAGAATAGGACATCTATACAGGACCTGAATTCAATTGCACGAGAACAGGAACTTCTGTGAAAATAATTATTACTCAAAGACAGCCAAACAATTTCGATTAAATAATTACTAAAAAAAAAAAACAGAAATCAGTGAGATTATTTATATCATTACAATAATAAATTAAAAATGAGAATATGTTACTGAATATTTAAATGTACATTTGTAAAAGTTTGAAAATGCTTTAATAGAAAACAAAACTAAGGTTTTTGATGAATGAAAAAAATTACCTTCTATATGACAATATGCTATTGAAAAAAAAAAAAGAACTCTAGTAATTTATGTGATTAAAAGAATTGCCAAAATATTTAAAAGACATTTACTATATGCACGCAAATTTGAGAAAACAAGGAAGTAGCTACACAGAAGTAAAAACCTAAAAGAAAGATAAAAAAATTATATCTTTATGACTATTAACATTTAAAACACTTCTTATATGCATGACAAACTTGAGAAAACAAGAAAGTAGCCACATAGAAGTAAAAACCTAAAAGAAAGATAAAAAAATTCTATATGACTATTAATGTAGGAAATTTTTGTAAAACTAGAACAATATGGGAAAACCTATTATTGGAGAAAAACATTTTGAATGTAGTTTCTGTGAATTCAAAGCTTTTCATAAAGGAAATTTAAGAGCTCATGAAAGAATACATAAAGGAGAAAAGCCTTTTCAATGCAGTTTGTGTGAATTTGAGGCTGCTCAGAAGGAAAATTTAAGAGCACATGAACGAATACATACAGGAGAGAAACCCTTTCATTATAATGTGTGTGAATTCAAGACGTGTTAAAAAGCATTTAAGAAGACAAAAACAAGCATGCAGGAGAAAAACGTGTGAATTCAAAATTATGTGCAAGGACAATTTAAGAGCTCATGAACGAACACATACAGGAGAAAAACAGTTCCTATGTAGTTTGTGTGACTTAAAGACTAGTCATAAGGGCAATTTAAGAGCACATGAATGAACACATACAGGAGAAAGGCCTTTCCAATATAGCTTGAGTGAATTCAATATTAGTAATAAAAGTCTATTAAGAAGACTTGTAAATAATTCAGAAGCAAAATCTTTTTCCTGCACTTTGTGTGAATTTAAATCTATAGATAAAAGTTCTTTAAGAAAACATGAAAGCATACAGAACAAAATTGTTTTTCCTGTAATTTGTATGAATTCAAGACTGCTCATAAGAGAAATCTAAAAGCACATGAAAGAACACACTAGAGAAAAACCATTTCAATGTATTTTGTGTGGATTCAAGACTGATCGCAAGGGGTATTTAAAATCACATGAAGGAAAACATACCGGAGAAAAACTCTTTCAATGTAATTTATGTAAATACAAAACTGGTAATAAAAGGCATTTAAGAAGGCATGAAAATAATCACAAAGGTGATAAACGGTTTTCTTGTACTTTGTGTGAATTCAAGATTGGAAGGACAATTTGAGATCACATGAAAGAACCCATACAGGAGAAAAACTCTTTCAATGTCGTTTGTGTGAATTTAAGACTGCTTATAAAAGAAATTTAAGAGCACACAAAAAAACACAGGGGGAAAACTATTTCAATGTAATTTCTGTGAATTCAGGACTGGACCAATTAGTAATACATAAAAGGAGGCATACCAGGGAAAAGTCTCTTCAATGTAGTTTGTGTGAATTCAAGACAAGTAATAAAAAGCATTTTTAGTAAACATGAAAATAATCATGTGAGACAAAAAAAAATTTCATCCACTTCAAGTGAATTTAAGACTGCAGGTAAAAGTGATTTAAGAAATAAGGAAAAGTGTACTCTAAAAAATAATAAAAACATGTTTTCCATGTAGTTCATGTCAAAATAAGACAATAGTCAGTAAAAGATGCATCTATGGTGATGAAAGAATTCATCATACAGGGGAAAACCATTGTCAATACAGTTTGTGTGAATTCCAGAGTTCTGAAACTCATTCAAATATACATGAAAGAATACGGTTAGAAGAATTCAAAACTTCTGAGAAAAGTCTTATAATAAAGCATGAAAGAATGCATAAGCCACAGACCCTATTTCTGTGCACTATATGTAAATTTAAAACATTTTTAAAAAGTCATTTCACAAGACATGAAAGAAAACATAGAAATGAAAAACCATTTCAGTGCATTTTATGTAAATTTAAGACGTGATGGAAATCATTTAAAGTCGTGAAAAAAAAAACCAGACATTAAAGGAATGTTTTCAGAGCAGTTTATGTCGATTTAAAACTTCTGATGAAGATAGTTTTAAAATTCTTGGAAGTACACATGCAAACAAAGATTCTTTTAATTGCAAACAGAAGGATTTTTCATAATAACTTAAAAAAATACTACCAACAAGTGTTTAATTATTAATCATATATTTAGTTGTCAATTGTGTGATTACAAATCAATTGTTAAAAGTGATTGGGAAAGTCATGAAAATGAACATTTTACTAATCAAGTAGTTCTAAATATTGCTATTTTATTACCATGAATGTTGTAATTTTTTCCCCCTTAAAATAATGAAAAATATATTTTTTGCAGAATATTAGAATTCATTCTTTTCTATCAAAACATTTGAATAGTATTTCAATATAATGACTTCTCAATCTTTAACAAATATATGGAATATAATTGATATATATATATAAGAGATTTAGTAAATATATAAAATACATATGGTCGAAACTTTTATGTCGTCCCGAAGGACGGGGCCGGTTTGAAAAACAAACAAAAAGAAATAAGAGTAAAATCTTCAATGGAGGAGTGCTCCCGCTTGATCATCGCTTTTAGTTCTCTGGTTTGTTTTGTGGTAGAGTTTCCATCTGGATATGTCGGTTAGAAAAATCTTTTTATGCTGACAGTGGAGTGAGGGGTGTGGGTGTTGTTTACTGTTAGTGTCTCTCTCCTAACACTGATGCATTACTCATTATTATTAATTTTAATGAGATTTGTAGAATGAGATTAAGAGGGTTTTGATCTCATGGTTATTCTTAAAATTTATCTTATAGTATGGTTTGATATGTAGGAGATGGATGTATTTTATTTTTCTTTTTCAGTTAAATATTTTATAGTTATAGATGTGTTTCTATAAAATATTGGTGAGTTGTTATTTATTTGAAGATTTTTTAAAAATTTAAATTATTTTTATTGTGGGTTTTTAAGTTTGTGTTATAAATATATATTTATATATATATATAAAGTGATTATGTAGTGAACATTCCACAGTGATGACTTCCTCAAATTGAATAGCATGTAGTTTATTTAATCTTCAAACCAAGGATTTAATAGGAGACATTTTTGTAAAGAGTTGGCTAGATATCTAAACAAATATTGTGATATTGTACTTACCCAGGCATAATATAAAAACTGCTGTCAAAAAGTTTTGGATTTGTTATCGAAAAAAAAAATTATTAACTTATTTAAAAGCAGGCTTTCATAATATTTATGATTTCACTAGAGTTAGTTACACTGGATTATTAATACATAGATAATAACATTAATTATATTTAAAAGGTAAATTACCTCTCTAAATTGCAATGAAGATATATTATTAAATGAGAATTGTATAAAATTTAGTTGTAATGCTGTTTTATTGTAGTTTATATTATGTTCTCAAATTAAAATACATTTCCCTTTAATAAGAATGTATTTGTTAAAGATTCATTGTTTGTTTTTTAAAACTAAGGAAGTCCTACTATAAAGTTTCCCAATAAGATTAACATACAAATTATATATATATTTTCAGACTGTTATAAGAAAGAAGTTTGTATATTTGTGTGTGTTTGTCTAATCACTCGTACCAAATATATGATCCTCTTCATCTAATTAAAAGACTATTTTTAGAAATATGTTTTGGGAATATATTGTATATTAAAAATAAAACTATTTCACATTCTAATTCTAAGAGGATACTTATGTAGTCTCAGATCTAAAACATTCAATATTAATTCATTATGTACATATTTTAATGTCATGCTTTTATAAATTTGAAGTTCTGAAAGATTGTTGTACAATTGAAATTGTAAACTTTAAATAAAGTTTATGTGGAACTAAATACTTCTATAATAGATCAAGATTTATATATGTTGAATATGATATGAATTATGTAATATTCAAAAAATGGATTATTTTTTTGTAAAACATTATTTAGCATTATGAAAACTATTCAAAATTGTTGATGCATATTTTGTTAATATTTTTAAACTAATTTTTTTTAACCAATTTAAATGTTATTCAAAACATATGCTAGACATCCTATGCTTTCAATATCTCTTTCCAATTCAGAGTTTAGTCTAAAAAACTCATTATTTTTTCCAGCTCGGTTTAGGCCTCCGAAGTTAGTGTTTGTATTATCTCCGCAAAAAGCAATAAGCTTATCCATGGGAATATTTAGACTTTTGAGAGATATTTTGCAATGCTTAGTGATTATTTCATAATGTTCATTAAATAAAGAAGCCAATTTTAGTCATTTGGATAGCTAGCTGTCCATCCTTTTCATTCAAAACTTGGATTACTAAAGGAAATATCTTTTCAGCATTATGGTTACTGGCATCTGTAGCTATTCCAAAAAAGTTGCCTCATTTAAATCTTTAACATGCAGTTGTACACTATAAGGGGTGAGTATATTTTTTATGATTGCCATGGCATTAGTTCTGGCAATAGAGTGTTTAGTGGCTACTTTTGAGTCATACATCAATGCATTCAGTCTAGTCATACAATCTAATGAATTAAATGATTGATGGTGATGTACTACTTTATATGTCATAGTCAGCTCAGCGTCTGCAATTAAATTTTCTTCTTCAGAATCTTTCTTTATCATAAAACTAGATATATCCTTAGAAGTTGAAGCAGCTGTGATATTTAATCTATGAGGATTTGTAGCAATATGTTGTTGGATGTCGGACATTCCAATATGGTTAATGGAGATATGATAATTACAGATAGAACACTGCACTTCAAATTCAGTCCACCTATTTTTTTGGTAAATTCATTTTTAAAATGACACTTCCTCTTTGGTATCTTTTATTAAGAGTATAAAATGGTTTTATCTAAAAAAGACTAGATATATGGGAGCGAATAAGTATTTATTTCATTACACATGCGCAAAACAAGTTAGTATTCACTGATCACTGACAGTTGAGACTGACTGATAGAAAAACATGGCATCAGCCGACTCACAGAGTTTACAGAGAAAACGGGACAAATAATAATATGGGACCAAGTAATGAAATACGGTGACCATCCCGTATATACGAATGTATGGCAACCCTAATTAACATACACTTGCACAACAGGGGCAAAAATGTGCAAGCTTATTAAGTGAGCATGCACACAATGGCAAAAGATCCTTTCTTGGATATATGAAGTGTACAATTTTATACAACAATTTTTGTACTTTTTTCATGAACTAGGGTTGAATAGTAATGTTAGGCTTAAGGATTACATAATGTACAAGTATAACAAAAGAATTAAATGAATGGCTCATTACAAATTTTATATAGATGCTGCAGTTCCTCAGTGCTTATGCATGAGCCACCACTAGCAGGAATAATAACAAAAATACTCAAATTACTTTTTAAAAAAATATTATGAATACGATATAATAAAACATTGGAATTAAATAAACTGAACATCGAAAATTACTTTTGTTCAATATATATTGTATTCATAATAATTTTTTTTAAATTAACTGGAATTCAAATTTTTAAAATATAAAATTTGTATTCATAGTATTTTTTTAAAATTCAGTAGAATTCAAAAACACATTTTTGAAATATAAAGTTTGCTAATGGCATTGCTGCGATGTATCATCCGGCAATAAATATTCTAACACTATAGGTTTATTATATTTTTAAAGATTACTATTTATTCCATAAATTTATACAAGTAAATTAATTTTTACAAAGGAAGGATTACATTTACTGCATACATTGAAAGCATGCTACTACTATGTACTTATCAAAACTATTATATAAACATTTTAATTGTAAAATTTAAACATTTAATCACAAAAAGCAATATAGTGAAGCGTTCAGTGTGTTTGCACACACAGAGCTTCATGTTAGTTGTTGGAAATAGCATATGTCTATAGATTTTTTAAAGCTAAAATGTCTAATTTTTCATTTTTATTTGTTTGTATAGGTGTGTGTCTTGATGAATGAGAGGGCTCATGTATATATATTGTTTTATGGAAATGCTTTTTTTTATATATATTTAGAAAGAAAAATATATTTCCATTGTCTTATATATTTGTCCTAAAGGGGATTCTTTCCTTTCGAATAACATTTTGATGATTCTGTTTTTTTTCTTAAACATTCCTAAAAATGTAGTTGCATGTAAGTGTGAATTTATTTTCTCATCCTTGAGGCCATTAAAAAGTCAAGTAAGATTTTCATACCTTGGTGTAATCTTAACAGGATTGTGTCACCTGTTTTAGATAAAAGATCAACCCAGCTAGTTACATGGAAGTGTTAAATTATTTTCTTATCTTTAAGCTGATTTAAATCAAAGATCAATCATGCGGTCTATTTTCATTTCTAACCAAGGCAGTTATAGTATGGGTGTTAAAAAAATATATAGAAAACAAAGAGTGGCTTAGCAAAAGTTTTTATAAATACTGGGCTAAATTTTCGAGAGGGGTCAGTCAAAGTCAAAGAACCAAGACGTCAAACTCAAGCAGTCAAAGAATAAAAATAAAGTTGTTGGCAGTGAAAAAAAACTTTTTTTAAAGTAAAAGTTTGAAGAGTCAGTGACTCTCTCTAACAGAGCAATTGACTATATTTAAGCTGAGAATAGATCAACGCTATGGTCTGTGAGTAGAAAAGAATTTATCTTGCCCTTCTCTGAAAAATCTCCAGAAAAATGCATCTAAAGAAGAGGAAGAAAGACAATTGATCCCATGCTGCTGCTATGAAAGAAGATGGAGAACCAACATCAAAGCCGGTCTATCCTGAGTCCAGTAAAGCCCAAGGTCGATCCTGACAATGAGTGAACCAGTGGAAAAAAAATCTGCATCAAGCAAAGTGACACCGTAATCTATCGCAAGTATAAACTTTCTATCTTTAAAAAAAAAAAATTTATATCTTAAGAATGCCTTCTATAAATATTCGAACATTTAATTTCCTTAGATTTATAAAATTCGTAAAAGACTCTCTTAAAAAGATGTGTTTCAAGGGGACAGTTATATATATATATATATATATGAGTGTTTAGTGTTTTTTTATTATTGTTTTAACAAGTCAATTTGAATTATAACTAGATTACTTATTAATGGTTAAAAAAAAGTGTAATGTATAATTCTAAGTGGAACAAAAGATTATTATAGAGTCTATAAATACAGCTTTTATATGTTTTATTTTGAGATATGCCGATATATGCCAATCTAGTCAAGTATGGGGATAAATGATATTGTACTATTAAACCAATTTATGTATGAATTTGTTTGCTTTATCCCGAATCTAAAGTGGGAAGGGGATAACGATTTTTATAATGGTAAAATAAGAAACAGTCAAAGTTAAATTTCTTAAATTGTGTCTAATTCTGGCTTAGTTAAAAATGTCATTTATTTAATAAAAAAAAAAGAGAGAGAAAAGAAATCAAATATCTGTATAAAAAAATCCGCCCTCTTACCGTATACGCATAATCACAGTACCCTGGGTAAAGAAATTTAAAATATAAATGAATGTTAAAATTATTTTATTTGATTTAGATTAAGATTCTTTGTGACAATTAAAAAAATGAAATAATGTATATATGCATTTATTTAAATGTAGAAATAAAAATAATAATGATAGTGCTTATTTTTAAAATCAAAAATGGGCAATATTACTTATTGCAAAGATATGTGTTCATCTCACTCTATATGTATATTTAGTGATGCATGCATTTGGGGAAAGAAATATCCCAGCAGTAGTATTTTTTTTGCCTCTTTAGCATTTTATGGTTAAGATTTATATTTGAAACACTTGGGCGTTTTATAGCCTATAAGATATGGTTGTCGAATTTCCCCATTATTACTTATTAAATACAGATTTAGGAAAATATCTATGCAGATATAAGTTAATGCTTTTAATGGGCAAATATCAGTGGCTTAATAGATTGATCTGTGCCTATATGGTTTTTAATAAAGAATAGATGTCGAGTATGCTATGCGGACTGCCACACGGATATTTTACCGGTCCTGGCGATACGAGATAGCCAAGGTTTTCTTTGAGCTGATGAATGGGTAGACTCTATAACGATAGAGATTCAAAGCCCATGCTCTATTATTTCCTACACAAGCCAAGCTGAATGCGGATGTGTTATCATAGGAACATATATATATTACTGCTCGACAAAGGAGATTGGCCCATGTTTGCCAATGCTAATAATATAGCCAGCACAGGATTCAAACCCAGACGCCACTGAATGCTGTAATTAGATTTCTTAATCATACCTGTTGTTAATTCTGTGTGAAATAGATAAGCTATATTTTTCATATAACTATTAATAATGAAGGGAGCTAAAATTATGCTTTTGTCCATAACTCCTGCTGGGAATACTAACAATAAAATATAATAATAATAAATATATATATACTTAACTTCCCCTATGTATGTAAACACACACATAAATTTATTATATATATTTATTTGGCCTCTAACTTAATATAACCAGGTATTGTGTTTGCTCTCCAAAATTGGCATATTAATTGTTATGGTGGCATATTATTTCTTGATAAAATATTATCATTCTTAATATAAAATTTGTTTCATGCTGACACCTAATAATACTGATTATTTACTATGTGTGTAACTATCATTTCTGGTTAATTTATAATTATTGTTTTGATTCACAATTGTTGTCATAAACTCCAGTATGACCTCATTACAATGCACACACACATCTAATGCTGATGTTCATTATTGTAATCCTTATATTTAATAGTTCATAACCTTGGTTGTCATTATTGACAGGTGACTACTTTGTAAAAAATCATGCATTTATCCCAGTGATATCTAAAATACTGTACTTTTGTAAATAACTTATGTTTGAATATTGTAATTCTTGGTAAAATCATATATTTATCCTAGTGATATCTAAATACTGTACCTTTATAAATAACTTATGGTTGAATATTGTAATTCTTTGTAAAAATCATATATTTATCCTAGTGATATCTAATTCTGTACCATTATCAATAACTAATAATCAAACATTGTAATTATTATTTTTTTGGTTTAAAAATGTAAACCCATACACGATCATAATAAGATTCAAACATGGTTATTATTATTTATATTTTCTAATGAATTGTGTTAATAAATTGTATATATCTACACTGTTGTCATGTCATTCCCTGGTTCATCATATCCACTCAACCACATCCACACTTGATTAAGTCATATATGTATGTATCCAAAACCTATGAAATATTAAAAATAATATTTTGAGCTATATTAAAGTATTTAGTGAGTATCTTAGATTAAATTAATAAAGTCTAGTGCAGGATAGGCTAAGTTTGAATTGAGAGTCTTTGTTTCTACCCTGACCACCGGGATCGAAGAAAAATGATAACCATTAGCAGCATCAGGAGCATTGGTTGGATAGTGGAGATTTTAGAGCACTGGCAAATAGGTTAAAGCTTAGTACTGTTCCGCGACTACCATATCCCGAACATACTGGGTTTGAAGTACTTTTGCTAGGTCTCTGACTCTTGTTGGCTGATCACACGATTCTGACCGTTACAATAGTTAATTCAATTATGCACTCTCTTACGCAGTATTAACTTGTATATTTAAATGTACAACATAAAGACAATAAATCATAATGCATAAAATAAACGTAAAACGTTTAAAAGTACGTTACCTATAATGTGATTAACTTTAGTGAAAAAATGGCGGTTTTCTTTTTTATGTCATGTTATGTAATGTACTGTGGCTTCTTAAATGAAATCAAGAATCTCTCAGCAATTATGCCCAGAGAAACCTGTTAGACACTATTTTCCATTCCCCACTAAGTTTTTCTATATTCTGCTCCATCCCATTTCCACAACATAATCTTTGTCAACTCTATGGGCTTTATATCTAAATCTCCCTTATCTTTTCACAAACCCAGCATAAAAAACAATAATCCACTTTCTGTATAATCACTTTATTTATTCTTCCATAACTTCATTATATGTACCCTTTATGTTTTCAAGCATTACATTCAATTAACAAATGCCTAATATTTTCTATTCCTTCCTTACATAATTTACAGACTAATCACCCATATTTTTCCATTTACATGTATATTCTCTTGTTGCTAAAAATCCCGTTCGAGCCTTAAATAATAAACTACTTTCCTTACTATTATCATATATTAACTCTCACCTAATATTCTGTTTATTTCTATATATTTAAACTCTTTTTACTCTCCATACTAGTTCTCCATCTCTCTAACTTTCTATTTTTTATTAATAAATCTATTCTTTTATCTTATTCCTTACCACTAACAATCAACAATCATTCTAACACAATCATCCCACCTTTTGTACAAGTATACTGATATAAATCCTATATCAAAATCTTTTGCATACTGCATTACCCTTTTTTCTCACCCATCTTGTTACCTGTCCTTTACTCATAACTCAATTAAACACTATTTTGGCTATTCTTTTACTATCCATAAACTGCAGCCTACCAAACATTTTCATTTTACTTTTTGCATCTCATATAAAAATTTGATCATCCCATTTCTCCTTGAATTGCCTCCTTTGCTGTCCACATCTGCATTTAATGCATGTCTTCCTATTTACCTTTGTATTTTCTCTAAATAATCTAAAAACCTTTTACTAACACATAATGCATCATTACCAAATGTTAACCCTGCTACTGCATCTCCCATACAATTCTAGCTACATCATATTTATTATATGAAAATACTATTAGTTTCTTTACCAAACCTTTTCTTTGCTTCATATACTAATTTTTTCTCCCATTCATCCAAACAATTTTCCTGATTCTATAAGATGATTCCCAAATACCTATATCTATCCACCACACTTAACTTTATATTCCCCAATAAAAATTCTACATCTTATCTTTCCCCAGTATTAACCATCATTATATTCGATTTTTCTTCACTAAATTTAATCCCCATCTCTTTACCCACCCTTGCACATGTCCTCAACATAATTCCCATATCTTCTCTTTTTTTTGCACACAAAAAAATATCTGAAAAAAAGACCGACAAAGTATATACTCCCTTGCCACCTATTAATGGTATCTCTATCCCTCTTCCTAGTCTTTTTATTGCTTTCTCCATTTCACTCAAAATACAACAAAAATAAAATAGGTGACATAGGGCATCCTTGCCTTAATCCCACCCCATTTAAACTTTAACTGATTCTATATCTTCTAATTGGTAAGTATAATAATTATTTTCATATAATTTCTTAATAATATTTACTAAAGCTTCATCCATTCCCAAATTTGCTAACCTTTCCCATAATCTATTTCTATTTACTCTATCATATGCTTTCTCTATATCTATAATACTCGTATATAATGATCTACCTGAATTCCTACTCATCTCCATAAGTTGTGTAACTACAAACAAACTATCTGCTATATGCCTATCTGACCTAAAACCTTGCATTTCCCCCACTACATTATTCTCTTCCATCCATTTTACAACTCTTCCAGCTACCATATATGAGAAAACTATATAAAACTGATGTTACTGCTATCGGTCTATAATTATTTAACTTGCTATGAACCTTACCCTTTCCTTTAAATAATAATCTTATTCTTGTATTACTCCAACTATCTGGAAAAACTATTCTGTGCCATCTTATTAAAACATGATAATAACTTTGTTCTTGCTCTATGCACTAAATTCATTATCATCTCTGCTGCCCATCCATCTAAACCTCTCGCCTTTTCAATTTCTTCCCTGCCTCATTCAGTTCATTTTTTGTGAACCTAATATTCCCATTACTAAATGCTTTTATGTTTTCTATCACTAAGTTCTTCACATCTAACATCTTTTC
>JAQFVV010006993.1:0-215777 GCA_028023455.1 Epiperipatus broadwayi | reverse complement strand
TTTTGTTTTGAATTGTTTAATACTTCATTTGTTATATCTAAAAATTAAATATTTTGTTTAAGTTATGTTGGAATAATAACCTTATGAAGATTTAAAAACAGAGAATGACATTATCACAAGCCAGTGCTTTAAAAAAAGACTGTGTTTTGTGTTACCATAGCTACAAAAATTATTTCAACAAAAAGGACACTTTGCTTAAAAGTTTGGGCTTATTTGACTTACATTTGTAAAGATTTTGGCCACATGACAAATAAAGATGCATTGTGGGTAGAAAAAATTGGAAACAAAAGCTTAATCCATTTTTAATATATTTATGGTTAAATGGAATGATTACAACAGCAAATGCTATGCTTAACTGCCATGAAGCTATGAAACTATCAAAATTTACAATGAATTGTAATATTGAAAATAGATTAGTTGAATTTCACTTAAAGATAAAATGTTCATGGAATCCTACTTTTGTATTTTGTTATCATCAATGTGCCAAGAAAAATGTCATGGGATAATCAAATCAAAGCTGAAATTATATATATATATTCTAAACTCGGTAATAGACATTAGAAATTTTTTTTTTCTAAATTATCTGTATGACATAAATTTTACTTATTAATAATGGTTAAGAGTATAGTAATAGCTTAACAATAAAAATATTTATCAATATTTTTTATTAATAATTTTTATTATAAGGCAATTTTAATAATGATTCTAACACAAATGAAATAAAACAACTATATAAAAATAAATATTTTTTTATAATATGAACTGATCTTTGTTCTATATTAGAGTCTTTTTAAAAATTTATGATTGACTATTGTGAAAGCAATTTTATCTTTGACATAAGCTTAAATAATAGGCTCAACTAAATAAGATTTAAATCAGTTTTTAATGTATTAATTATTTTGTGAAAAAAAAATATAAATAACCCTTTTATGACTGCATGCTTTAATAATTTTAATCATAGAACATTTATATTAATTGAAATCTACCTGTGGATCAAATTATAAAATGTATTTTAGAATACTAGATTACAATTGGTAAATAAGAGTTATAATCTTATTTTCCCACCTCAATGAGTTAATGGTTAGTAACCTAAGTATTTTGATTTGCCTATTGCATGCATCATTATAAAACTATTTCATTACACAATTATTTACTATTAAAATATTTAAGTGCATATTCCATACTCATTAGCAAGTAAAATATTATGTATTGAACTTTATCTTCTTTGCTAAGCAGATCTATTTATTGCACTCCATTTGTCCTTACAGATTTATGAGTTTATTGTATATGTAAATCCAAACTCCATAGACCCATTTGTGGATCAACATATTTATTTGTCCATTTATTAATTACATATTTTAGTTACCTAAGTGTAACATTTATGTAGTATATTTTTATTTGCCCAATTATTTAGTGTATAAGTAAAGAAAACTATTTGGTTCACAATTTTATTTATTATATGTGGTTGCCTAAATCTATGAGATACTTTCAGATCAACTAATCCTGCTTAGTTATAACATTTGTGACATAATCATGATTCCCCAAATGTGCAAGCTACTCAGCAAACATCATTTATTTTACCTTTACATTTAGGCAGTATTTATTAGTTATCCTATAAATTTTTGCTTGTCCAACAAGAAAATATTGCTGTTTATAAGACAATGTCACTTTATTAGCATTGTTTATACATTTTACAATATTTATCCTTCATATTTTGTCTGCCCAACAGGAGCTCAAGTTTTCATCCATGGTTCATGAAAGATTTAAAGTCATCTAATAATAGATAGATAGAATTAAAATATTTGATTAATGATTACAATCAATATTAGCTACTTTTGTGTATACTACTGTTATGTTAATCAGAATAGTGACTCAATAGATAATATTTTTTAAATTTGTTGTGATTTGTTAAAGGTTTAAATTCAGATTGGATTGTCAAATTGTTTTCTGAAAAATAGAGGTAAGTTGTAAACTGCTTTATAAATAAAATATTTTATAAATATTCCAAAAAGTGCGTGTGAAGGCAAAGTACCAGATGATAATGACTGGACTTGTCATATAATAATAAAAATAAGATTTTGTGTTTATGACTTTAAAAGCACCAGATGTGTTCTATATGGGATCATTACTAATAAATATTAAGTCCTCTTCATGAAGCAGCTGTAAAATAAATAATGAAAAATATTTGAAGCTAGCTTATTTTATTGAAAATATTATACCTTAGTTATTTGGAAAACCAATTGAAAACCCTAGTGCTGACTATTTGAATTTGTTGATAATGCCATAACACAAAATCTTTTGAGCATAATTAAGAAATGTATACTATGTTGACACAATATAGTTTGAATTTAAAATAAATAAACTTATAACATTAGTTTGAAATAATAATATTGTGGATATGTAAATCAAACCCAATTGAAAGATGATGTTTTTGTAGTATTTTATATGAAAAAGGTATATTGCATGAGTAGAGATTTCATTAATTTGTAGGGTTTTACATTATTACATTGTTGATGAAACAAGTTGTTCATTTTGTTTGGCTTGAAATATATTGAATTGTGTTCCTTTCTAAAATAAAATCATAAATAGAAATCTGAAATAAATTATGAAAAATGAGAAAGAGTTAGATATGTTAAGATAGGGAAGAGAAGTTAATGAAGTCTCTATCACATCAGAAACTGATCAAAACAATGATTAAGATCAATAAAAATCAAAAAATATTGAAAGAAGAATTAAAACAGAGTCAGGAAAATTTATGAAGTGATTTAATAAATAAGTTCAACAAAAGTCAAAAAATACTGCAACAAGCATTTAAGCAAGATTTAAAACCATGAAGAGCTTATGCAAGTAATAAAGTGAAGCTGAAAGGACCTTATGCAAAAAATGAAACAAGATTATACAGATATAAGAAGTGAGCTTAATGAATATTAAAAATGGTATTGTGAGGGTCAGAAACTATTTAAGGAAGAAATGAAATAAAGCTAAGAAGAGCTTAGACTGGACATGATTCAAGGCCAGAATATCATAGTAATAAAAATAGAAGCTGATTAATATGAATAAGAAAAATATAGATTGGAATACCAGAATAAATGTTAGAATTCTAGAAACTAGGTTAACCAATTATCAACAAATTAATGATAAAGAGTTAGAGAAAGTGCAGAATAGACATGAACAAGATGTTAAAAGTTTGGAAACTCAGATAGAGCATAGTCATTTATATTATTATAATAGCTTAGACATGAAGCAATCCAAAGTATGTGACCATGTTTTACTAAAAGGAAATTTAATTACAAGTTTAACTAGAGTTTATAGATGTAAGATTTTGTCATTAGAAGTAAAATCTTTAAACTCTAAAAGTTTTTATCATCATGAAGTATGCAGTTGTGAATATAGATATCTTGACTGGGATATAAAAATTTGTTATGATTACAGAGTAAGGCCAGGAATATGTGTTTGATTTGTGAGATTGGTAATTTGAAAAATGTAGTTTATGGTGAGGTTGCAGTCAAATGTGAAAATCATTGCAAATATAGTAGTAAATATTTACTTTATAGTAATAACTATATTCATGAGTTTGCAAAGAGTCCATATTTATTAGAAGTGAACATTTTTGTTTTATTAATCAAATGTCATACCATTTGTATGATGTCATAGATTTGTTTTGAAATATCTGATTGAAATGTAATGATTATAAATATAATGGTTGAGGGATATTTGCCTTGTTACTTTTAGTGTTTAAAAAAAGTATAGGACACATAATTGCATATAATCATTAACTTCCTTGTGTTGGTGATACAATTTTAATTAAGCATGAATTGTTCATAGAATGTTTTTTTGGTAATGGTGATGTTATGTTAATTGTTTTTTTTATTTTTTATTAAGTGTGGGAATGTGTGATGTACCCATGTTACCATCTAGAATTTCCTTTACAGTGTATGAATATCTAAATAAAGAAAACAATTAAAGGTCTTATATTTAATAAATATGTTGGTTAAATATGAGATAAATGAGAGTAGATGGATACTTCATTTGTTATATCTGAAAATTAAATATTTTGTTTAAGTTATGTTCAAATAATAACAATGCCTTATTAAGATTAGAAAACAGAGAATCACATTTTCACAAACCAGTGCTTAAAAAAAGAAAAAGACTGTATTTTGTGTTACCATAGCTACAGAAATTATTTCAGCAAAAATAACACATATATGTTCTTTTGTTTAAAAGTTAGAACTTGTTTGCTTTAGATTTATAAATAGATTTTGGACATATGACAAAGAAAGATGCATTGTGAAAAGAAAAAATTGGAAATGGGTAACAAAATCTTAATCCTTTATTTAAATAATTCAATATATCCAACACACAGTTCTTCTTTTCAAAATAGTTCATATATATCTAATATAGAAATAAAACAAACTAACTCCTTCCTTTTTCATGATTATAGTCATAATAAATCAAGTTTTAAAAAGAAGGAGTTAGTTTGTTTTACTTCTATATCCTTTATTTAATATATTTATGTTTAAATGGAATGATTACATCAGCAAATGCTATGCTTAACTGCCATGAAGCTATAAAACTATCAAAATTTACAATGAATTATAATATTGACAATCGAATGGTTGAATTTTATTTAAGAATAAAATGTTCATGGAATCCTACTTTTGTATTTTGATATCATAAATGCATCAAGGAAAACAATATGAAATAATGGAATCTAAGCTAAAATTTCATATATAAGCTATCATCATCATCATCATTATCAACCATTATCAATCCACTGCAGGATGAAGGTCTCTCCAAGTTTAATCCATCTTCTCCGATCTTTAGCTTCTCTTCTCCACATCACCCCTACACATTTTCTTATTTCATCCATCCATCTTACATGTGGTCTCCTTCTGGGTCTTTTACAATCTCTTGGAATCCAGTTTAAAATTTCAATTGTCCATCTATTATCATCTCTTCTAGCAATATGTCCAGTCCAACTCCACTTCAATCTTTTAATTTTTTCAATGAGGTCAGTAACACCTGTTTGTTCTCTTACCCATACATTGCGTTTTCGATCTCTTCTTGTTACTCCCAACATACATCTCTCCATACTTCTTTGAGTGGTCTGAAGTCTCTGTATTGCTCTTCTATTAAGTGTCCAAGTCTCAGATCCATAAGTAAGAACTGGTAAAACACATTTGTTAAAAACCTTTCTTTTCAAACACATAGGCATATTTCCTTTTAATATCAAGTTATTTCTACCAAAAGCACTCCAACCAAGTTTAATTCTATGATTAATTTCCTCTATTATGTTTCCATCTGTATTAATAATCTGACCAAGGTATTTGTAACTCTTAACTTCTTCTAATTCATCATAATCAATCTTTATTTTCATATTTGGAGCAAATCGATTAAACATTACTTTAGTCTTTTTAACATTTATCTTTAGTCCTACTTTCCTACTTTCATCTGATAACTCCTGCAACATTTCCTGCAGCTCGGAAGCATTATTTGCAAAAACAACTACATCATCTGCGAAATCTAAATGACTTAAATAATCTCCATTTACTTTCACTCCTTTAGTTTCCCATTTTAATCCACAAAATACTTCTTGCAGCACTGCTGTAAAAAGTTTTGGAGATATGGAGTCACCTTGTCTTACACCTTTCTCAATGTTGACTTTCCCAGTATCATTATGTAATCTAATTGTTGCTGTTGCATTTTTATAAATATTCTTTAAAATATGACAATATCCTGGATCTATACCTTGATGATCCAATGCTTTAATCACTGAAGAAATGTTTATAGAATCAAATGCCTTTTCATAATCTCCAAATCCAAAACATAATGACAACTCATATTCATTTGTCCTTTCTATAACTTCTCTCAATACTTGAATATGATCTACTGTACTAAAACCACTTTTAAATCCAGCTTGTTCTCTTGGTTGGTGAAAATCCAAGGTTCTCTGTAGACGAGTTGTAATTATCTTGGTAAAAATTTTATATAAAACTGATAAAAGGCTGATAGGTCTGTAATTTCTAATATCTTCTTTATCACCTTTTTTAAATATTAATATTATTACTGCATTCTTCCAATCATCCGGTACATCTTTATCATTTAGACATTTGGTATATAACTTTGCTAATATTTTTTCTGTTTCTTCACCTGCTTCTTTTAATATATCAATTATAATTCCATCATTACCTGGAGCCTTTCCTTTTTTCATACATTTAATTGCATTTCTCACTTCTTCATTTAAAATTCTGGGCAATTCGGAAGATGTAATAGATATAGGAGGTACTTGTTCTTTATTACTATATAATTCTTGATAAAAATCTTCTACCAATTTCATAATGTCATCCCTCTTTTAGTAATAATTCCATCTTTTTTCCTTATTGCAGATATAAATTTCCTACCAATACCAAAATGTTGTTTTACATTCTTAAGACTTTTATTTTCTTCTACAGCTTTTCTTGCTAGTTCACAGTTATACTTTCTTATATCATTTTCAACTCTTTTCCGCACCATTTTACAAAATTCGAGATATTCAATTCTTTTTAATGCATCATTCTTGCATATCTTCATATTCCTTCTTTTCTTCATAAGTTCTCTAGTCTCAGTAGAAATTTTATTAGTCAATTGCTGCTTTTTTCTACCAGCTATCTTTGTTGCAGTTTTTAAAAGTGTATCAGTTATTTTCATATTAATTTCATTCAAATCTGAATCATGTTCAAAATCTACTAATACTTGAAACCGATTTGTAAGTTCTAATTTAAATTCATTAGAATGTTTCTGAAGATTAGGAATATCAACTGTAAATATAGTTTTTCTTAATAATTTTTGTCTCTCTAGTTTTCTATTAACATGTATCTTACCCCTTACTAATCGATGATCACTTCCTGTGTTAAATTTATTAAGAACATTACAATCTTGAAATATGTATTTCCTGTTAGTCAAAATATAATCCAATTCTGCTGTACCTTCATTTGGATGCTTCCATGTCCATTTCCTTCTAACATTTTTCTCAAAAAAAGAATTCATAATATAAAGTTTTTCCTTCTCTGCAAACTCCACAAGTCTATGTCCTCTCTCATTTCTATTACCATAACCAAAATTACCTACAACACTTTCATCTTTCATTTGTTTACCAATTCTAGCATTAAAATCTCCCATAACAATTTTAAAATGTTGTTTACTCTGATCAAAAGTCTTTTGTACATCCATATAAAAATCTTCTACTACTTCATCACTGTGAGAACTTGTTGGGGCATAAACCTGAATTATCTGCATTTGATATCTGCTATTAAGTTGTATAACTAATCTTGCCACTCTGTCTGATACACCATCAATCTCCACAATATTGTTCTTCCACTTTTTATTTATAATGAATCCTACTCCACTTGTATTTCCAATATTTGTGCTTTTATAATAGAGCATATGTCCACTTTTTAAATCAATTGTCTCTTCACCTTTTCTTCTAACTTCACAAAGTCCAATAATATCCCATTTAATATAAGAGAGTTCTTCTTCTAATTCTTGCAATCTTCCTTCACTTGAAAGTGATCTGCAGTTGTAAGTACCTAAATAAAAAGTCGTCATCAAATGGCAGCCTGGGTCCGCCTCCAGGATATTCTTAGCACCCTCCGCCTTCGGCCACCAACCGCTGCCTTGGTTGGTGACTTTACAGCCTCCTGGGATTAAGGGCCATGCTTTATTTTTGTCTGTCATAATTGTATAATTGGGAAAAATCTTTATCATTTACACAAACATTCATTCTGCCTTATCAGGCACTGAGAAGAAAGACCATGGTGTTTCTTGATCTTAAACTCAGAGGTAAAAAGCCAATAAACTCACCACGCTGGCTAATGCGTGTTGGTGAGCAGCCCATCCATGTTCGTATACTATATGAATAAACATATAGTAATAACAGCTGCAACGACAAGAACGTATGGAGTGGACATTAGGAATTTGCCCTGCTCGGTTCCTTTAAGGCCTCCAAGAGGAATCAAAGGGTCTCCTTTCAGTTAATAGCAAACTCCTTTCTGCAGCCATATAAGCTATACTATTATCTATGTAACATAAATTTTACTTATTAATAATGGTCAAGAGTATAGTAATAGATTAACAATAAAATATTTATTAAAGATGATTTTATTATTAATTTTCAGTATAAGGTAATTTAATCTTGTCGTTCAATATTTTTTTTTTTTTTTGTAAAAAAAATTGTAATTAACCCTTTTATGACTGTATTCTATAATATTTGTAATCTTCTAGGGAGGGTGGAGGAATTATAAAGATTTATTATAGGATACTAGATTACAGTTGATAAATTAAAGTTATCTTTATTTTTGCCACCTTAATGAGTTAGTGCTTATTTCAATAAACTTATATTGTTATCAGTAACCTAAGTATTTTGATTTGCCTATTGAATGCATCATTGTAAAACTATTTTATTGCACAATTATTTACTATTGAAATCTTTAAGTGAATATTTCATACTTATTAGTAAATAAAATATTATTTATTGAAATATTTATCTTCTTTGCTGTGCAGATCTATTTATTGCAGTCCATTTGTGCCTTACAGATTTATGAGTTTATTGTAGATGTAAATCCAAACTCCATAAAGCCATTTGTGGATAAACATATTTATTTGTCTATTTATTAGTTACATAATTGAATTGACTAACTATAACATTTATGTGGTATTTCAAATTGCCCAAATATTTAGTGCATAAATGGAGAAAACCATTTGGTTCATCATTTTATTTATTATATGTGGCTGCTTCAATCTATGAGGCACATGCAGGTCCACTAGCCCTGCTCAATTATAATATTTTTGTTATATTTATGATTACCCAAATTTGCAAGCTATTCAGTGAACAACACTTAATTTATCTTTACATTTTTGCATTTTTTATTAGTTATACTTTACATTTTGGCTTTTTCAACAAAAAAATATTGTTGCTTCATTAGCATTGTTTATGTATTTTCGAATATTTATTCTTTGCATTATCTATCTATTGATCTAGATAATTTAATTTAATTTTTGATTCTGACAAAAGATTAAATTATTAACATAACAAATAAAGTTAAAATAATTTCTGTAGAAGTAAAAGGAAAGAGGTTAAGTGACATACAATTATAAGTATTGTTTTCAAAATCAAAATGTTTGTATTTCAAAGAGATTAAGGGGGGGGGAACATTTCCAACTTATTTGTTTTGATAAAAAATTATATTAAAAACAACAATCACAATATTGTAGTAATAATATTCTTTGAATTAATTTAAAAAAATATTACTAATACGTCTGTTTATCAATTTTTTGCATTCCTTGGCATGTTATACAAATTTTGAGAGGTTTAGTTTAACTAAGAACTAACAGTTTCATGCTGTTTTCCATACTGGACCCATTGACCTGATCAGACATGCATGAATAAACAGTTCTCTTTTCCTGATATGTGTGTGGTGGTGACTACTTTCTTTACCAAATAGTGTAATAGCTAAATCTGTATTAAAAGTCATTATAATTCTATTTTTAAACCTCAGTAAATAGAATCAAATATTGGTAGACTACTGGTTAAAAGTAAAAATATTGGTACAAGATCAATAAATATGATAACATAGATAGTAGGTGTGGTTACTCTTCAATGAAATAATATAAATATATCTTAAAATAATTAAGTACTTTCACATGAATTAATTTATAGTATATATGTGATAGTAATAATGTAAAAAAGTGTGTTTTTACAAAATGTAATATTAATATTAGTGATTAAGCTAATGCACATGCGCTTTAAAGATAAATTATAAATGAATACTCTCAATTTTTTCAGACACAAGATATAGTATTTTAGAAAGAATGGAATGAATCCACCCATTCTTTCGACCCAAACATTTATGTATAGGCAAATCTTAAGTGTGTGGAATTAAGAATGTGAAAATATTATGTGATCACTTTAAATTACATTTGTTATTCATAAATTGTAAAGATTTCACAAGTGTTATTTGTTCAAAACATAACAAATGTAATTTAAAGTGATCGTGTAACACCTTCACATTCTTAATTCCACACACTTAAGATTTGCCCATACATAAATGTTTGGGTCGAAAGAATGGGTGGATTCATTCCATTCTTTCTAAAATACTATATCCCGTTTCTGGAAAAATTGAGAGTATTAATTTATAATTTATCTTTAAAGCACATGTGCATTGGCTTAATTGCTAATATTACTATTACATAAAAAACATAGTGCTATATAAAATAATATCTCATTATAAAATGTAATATTATTTTAATAAGAAAATAAATTTTTAAAAAAATCAAGAAAGTATAGTTCAAATACATTTTTATTTGTAAGTATTCTATTTACATTTTTAGACAATCAACTTTAGATAAATACTATAATGATTATCAAAAGTCATTTATTAATGTAGAGATTACCTCTAGCCTACATATAAACATTACATTTCAGCTAAAGATTAATATATGTTTTTAATTAAGCACACACATGAAATAATTCAACTTCATTGCTCTTTTTCCATGTGTAACATCTTTTAAAGATGATGTTAATAACTTCCAGACATTTTTGAAACACATAAATCAAGACTGTAAAAGACAAATGATCCTAAGATAAATTTTGCGTTGAACTACAGCACTCATTAATTGGCTCATTGCCATCTTTCCTATATATTATTATACATTCAATATTTATAAATTATAAATTGTCATATTTTGATTTATATGTGACAAACTTCTCCAACCACATCTTTGACATAGTCCACTCTAACTCATTAATAATTATTTATAAAACTAGAGATTATCTATATCGAGATATATACTTTAAACATCAGCTAAACATTAATATATCTGTTGTTTTTTTAATTATACACTCACACACATGGAATAATTTTTAATTATTTCTTTATATGTAATCTTTCATTCATTTCTTCCACATCCTTTTCATTCCTGAAACACATAAACAAAGGACTTCTAAGATATATATCATGCTGAAGTATGTGTGGTGGTGCATACACTATTCAGACCATCTATGACGAAATTACACCTGGAAAAAAATTAGTGAAGTTAAATTATTTTATATGTGTATCTTTAATTAAAAAACAGATATAATCTTTAATAGAGAATTAAAATTTAAATGTTGATTTGAAATCATCTCTAATTTAATAAATTATTAGTGATATGTATTATTGTATTTATCCAGAATGGATTATGTCAATGTTGTGAATAAAATATGTTTGCCAAATATAAATCAAAATGTAACAATTTACTCTTAATAAATGATGCGCTTAAAATAATGATGCAAGAGAGAATGATTTGGGCCAACTGATAAGTGTTGGTTGAGCACAGAATGTATTTTGGGAGTCATTTGCATTTTACATTGTCTTAATTTATTTATTTTCAAAATGTGTAATGGTTTAATGGTTATTAAAGTCATGTATATGAGATAAGTTGATGAATAAGCACTTTAACTGTGGAAAATTTTATTGAAGTTAAATTGTGAGTATAGAGATGACAGTTAAACATACATATAAATTTTGAAATTATTGTACAGTAATGTATATAATATTGTTTATGGTTTTAATTACAAAGGATTTAATCCTGACAAATGTTAATATTTAGCTGTTATTGTGCACTGGAGAATTTGTTCAATAATTATCAAATTGTCAGATATTTTAATTATAGTTGCATATGACACAGAAATATATAGAAAGACTTCTTTTGTGTTTTGAAATTGAAAGTTTTTGGTTGATAATGATATCTGGAATTACGAAATTAAATATTTTATAAGCAGTACATGGAGGTAGTGTATAATCTTTAAGTAACATTGGAACAAGAGATATGTATTACTTATATTTTTTATTTGTTTGATCTAAAACTTTCTACTAGTGAAAAATAAGAGAAACATAACTTTAAGTGGAAAGTTTTTGGTAATTGAGTTCAAAGATTTAATTTAAAAGGGATATGTTGATGACGTTTTAGCACTCTTAAAACAGAAGGTTGTATTGTATTGGGAATATTTCTAGAAATTATTTCATCAAAACTGTAATATTATGCATTTAAAATGATTTCACATTCCTGGGTATTTGATATATTTTCCCGTACAAATAAAGTGTTAAAACGTTAGATTATTATGTTAGTCAGATTTTTCTAATGTCATATGTAATTCCTGGTCTGATATTTAACTATGCTATACAGATAATTACTGGACAAAGTAAGAATTGTTTTTTTAACCAATATATTATTTTTGATTTATTTTTGTTTGTGTTCATGATAAGTCTAGTTATGCATGGTTTGTAATCTTTAAATACTATAAATTTTCCACAGGAGTCTTATTCTAGCATGATGTATTTGAGATTTTATGATTACATATGAAATAAATGTGATTTTTATTGTCATAAGAATAATGTATTGATGACTATGTGTAAATGTACAAGGAATATTATTATTACCCAGCTATTACAAGAGTATTTATTGTTTAACAATCATGAAATATATCATAAAGATGTGATAAAACATCTAAATTCATCAAACTCATTTACAAAATCAAAAGCACTGTAGAAAGAGTATTCCATATTAAGTTTTCAATAAGTACTCCGATATTAAAAGTTGCAAAACTATAAAAAGGGAAATATAGATAAGTAAAAAAGTGTATGATGGATAGTGAGAATAAAGTTGTTAGCAAAAAATATTTTATCTCTTGGCTGATGAAGATGGGTAACTAAGTGCAATTAAAATACAAAATATCAAAACTAGTTATGACAGCAATTAATAATGAAATAAAATCATAAGTAGTAAGTTAAGCTCATAAAGAGTGATATTTTGTTCTATTTTACAAGCAGTAACATGAAATGTATTGTCTCATGTTGATCATAATTGTAATATAAATATAAACAAATTTATAATTAAAACAAACATTTAATCTAAGTAAAATATATAATCAGACAATATAACGATAAAATATTTTAAATGATTGTATTACAGTAGTTTTTATATATAAGTAAGGTTTACAAAGATTAAAAAAGAAGACATAGAATTTAATGTGATTATATTCCTTACATATGAATGAATATATTTTGAATAAACATATTCTAAAAAGCATTTGACAATTCACCTTGTTTACGTATAACATTGAATTTACAAGATGCTAAAAGTGGATAGAAATGAGTCTCTACCTTGTATAAGAGTGGTGGTTTAAAATCTCTGTTACAGAAATATTTGATTTATATTTGATTTGATCTGAATCACCTGTTTTATTACTAACTAACCCAATGTTTTTATCTAGAGAATTTTATGAAGCTAAAATATTCCATTAAGAACAGCCATAAGATTTGTACAGAAAGCAGAAAAATTATGTATGCATGAAAATGTTATGATGTTTAAATGAAAGATCATAACAGGAGCATGAAATTCTTGTGAAAAGTTATGCTAAGTGCAATGCATTTACAATAAACTTTTTTTTATCTGAAATGCTGTGAGAAATATTATCTTATACTTAGAAATATGTTGTCTGAGTTTGAAGCTAATCTGTCTCAAAGAAAGAACTTATGTTAAAAAAGACAATTTCAACTTTTAGATCCAAGGAATGTATTACAAAACTTACTATACTAAGTATAATCTATCAATTGAAGAGTATAAAAAATAAGTAATATGAATGAATAATCATTGAAAATTATATAGATATGTGTATATTTGAAATGAGAACTAATTTTGACATGTTTTTGTTCTGGGGTCTAAAGGACAAATATTTTATGTAATTTTTATTTTAAGCATAATATTAGTGCATCCTGTTAACTAATAAAATTTTTAAAATTATTTTTATAACTATTTATATGTTAATAACCACTATTATTTGACAATGAACACTATATTTTATGTGTAATTCAAATTTATCACGCTAGTGTATTGGGGAAACTTGTTAGATATTAATATGACTTTTAAATTATAATAGTTTTGTTTCTTATTTTAGGATAGATGATGTTGGGATTAATGTAAATTATTTATTTTGTTATGAATATAGTTTCAATCTTTGTTGCTTTGTCTTTTAAATTATTTTGTGATCTCTAAACTTGATTCTGTGTATGTTCATATTTTCTCACTGTCTGTGTGTGATTATACTGTTTTGTTCAGCATATATAAATGAAGAATAGTATCATCATGGAGTTGGGTGACTTTCAAAATCAAGCTGGTGAGATAATTTGATAAAATGTCAAGTTTTATAACCAGTAAGTTTTTAGATTTTTTAAATCTTACAGTTAATCATTTATTATTGAAAAAGATAGCTTCATTAAATTGATATTAAATTTGAAATCATCATCATAATCATTTTCAAGCATTATTGATCCACTGCAGGATGAAGATCTTTCCAGCTTCAGTCCATCTTCTCTGATCTCTAGGCTTTCATCTTCATATCACTCCAGCACACTTCCTTATTTTATTCAATATGTTGTCTCATTTTAGGTTTTTTACAATCTCTTAAAATTCAGATTAAAATTTCAACAGTCCATCTATTATTATCTGTTCCAGCAACATATTCAGTTCAACTCCACTTCCGTCTTTTAATTCTTTCAATGATGTCAGTAACACCTGTTTATTCTCTCACCCATTTATTTATTGGAAATAAAGTAGCTTAAATAACAACCAGCCATAAATCTTCAATTTCTATGTATATACCTTTTATCCAAATAATTGTTATAATAATTTATAATTATAAATTTATTTAACGCACATAGCGTAAGCTTGTGGTTAAGACCTGTAGAGGTCCCTACCTTCGCATTTTCAAGAACACATTCTCGAAATTTAATGCCTTAGTAAATATTATAATAATTTATATAAATAAGCATCTCATGATATATAAAACTAAAATTTCAAATATTTTCTTATTGTGGATTAATATTTTCCCATGTAACTTATTTCCAAAACAAACTCCATTTTGCCATTATGGAATGTTCTTTTCTATAACAATCAATTTCAAGACAGAGACTATATATTATCTTTGTTTCAATACTCATTTAAGCCAAAAAATAAAAATAAAGTTAAAAATTAAAAAATGGAAGGAAAAAAGAGGAAAGAGAGAAAAAATTATTTTAAATATTATATTTCAAATTATTGTTCATTTATTAATTTAATATTACAAAAGATGCCTTAGTATTATTTTCATAAATAAGTTAATAAAAGAGTTAAAGCGGATCAAAATAATAATGAAGATTGGTGCAGCGTATTTTCCTCCAGGGCTGAACTACCTACAAGGGACAATTCCCTGGAAATATCCCTTAATGATTCTTTATATTGGTTCAACCATTGTCTGCTTTGTAATTCTCTGAAGATCTTAAAGAAAACGACGACTTTTTCTTGGTTTACCACTGTTTTTATATCTGCCCATCTTTTTATTTTTGTTGGAGTATTCTACCCAATAGCATGACTGTAAACATGTTAAGAAGATTAAAAGATTTATTAGTTGAAGTTTAACTTAACAAAAATTAATCAAGTATAAATAAGTTTGATGAACTTTGTATTAATTAAATTACTTCTATTTTTCAAAGGTATTTTGAAAACACTGACTTATTTGCTTTTATAAACCTTCTTTCTGCATTATTTTAATTACTTACAAATATTATTTTTTGTATGTTTAATTATATATAATCAAACTAAGTTTATTTTCATTTAATTTCCAAATAATTAATTGAACTCAATACTTTCACATATTTAAACGTATATATAAAAAAATCATACTTTTTATATATCTGTAGTTATAATTGAATATCGCTAGTGATTATTAATCTGATAATATATAGCATTGTTGATGTATCTATATATATATATGACTATAAAATATTTTCACTATAACAAACTAAAAACTTTTTTTTTCAGAATATATATATATATTAATAAGTTAAAATACACTATATGTAATAGAATTAAATTGTAATAACAATCAAAAATAAATATCAATAATATATAATTTATACAGAAGTATTTTAATTACTTAACTGTACTTACGAGTTATTAAATTTATGCAAATGAGAAACAGATGGGACTTGATTTTCCAGGAATTGTATATATATAATTTTTAAAAATTATCTATTATATATTACAGAATCATTAAATTGATTTGCAAAAGTGCCTTTTTAACTTTTGTCTTTCTATTATGACTATCGTTATGTAATAATTTTATGCGATCTGAATTAAAATTAAATTTGAAGGTATAAAATTTTCATGGTCAAAGAAAAGTGAATCAGCATTACATTTATTAATAGGATGTTTTTTATATGATTATAGAGTAGTTTGCGTTCATCTAATTTTTTTTTTTAAAGAGCATATTGAATCAGCTTTATATGATCTTTTGCATTCATATAGAATTTAATAAATATTCCATTTTTTTTTTTTTTTTTGCTTTTTAGATATAAGATATTTAGATTATTAATTAATTTATTTATTTATGTTTAAAGGACCACCAAAGAAAATATTGTACTTCTCAGCAAATGTTTATTTAATGTGTATAGAATTTGTCTTCTGTCACTGTCACATCCTACTTTAGTTATTTAGGGGTTTGGTGTATGTGGGTTTATATATATATATATATATATTGTAATGTGATAAAAATGATGACATTGGGAAATGATTAATATAATCTGAATAAAATATAGTCCAATCATTGGTTGGCATTTTGTAATGAAATATTGAGTATACTATGGGATAAGAATAAAAAACTCTAGTATGCCTCAGGCATTGAGACATCATTTATAATAGTATAAATCTATCCTAAATGTGGAGTGCCATGTTATAACAGTCTTAAAGTTGATTTGGCATTTTGTAACAATCGCCATCTGCATATGATCATCATTGGCCAGCATTGGGTAATAAAGGATCTTCTACCCCATTATCTCTATACATTATTTTGGCCAGCATTTGTCATAAAACAAAAGAAATTTCCCTATAGGTTTTTTTAAACTGCCATCTATTACTGAAACATAACCAGTCTTTCTCATTGCATTGTCAAATGTATATAATATAATATTAAATCATTTATGCATTTTATCACTGTTTCACAATGTTTTAATTACCACCCTCTTAATAGTTTCAATTGCCCCAACAATTTTCTTCAGAACTTTCATTTACATAAATAAAAATAAATAAGGTAAAAATAAATAAATATTTAAATGAAAGTTCTGAAAAGATGGCTGGGGCAATTGAAACTGTTATGAGGGTAGTAACTAAAGAATTGTAAAACAGTGATAAAGTGCATAAATGATTTAATATTATATTATTACTGAAACATGCCCTTAAGGTTTAAATATTCTGGATAACCGAGCAAAACATGCATCAATAAATAGTTTCTCTGTTATAACCTGCATAAAATTATCTAGCTCAGTCATTGGTCATACTATGCAATAACAATATTTCCAGTACATAATTTAGAGTGTCCACTACACTAAAGTAAAATACTAATGACAATTTTTATTAATACCTAATTTACTCAGTTAATACTTAAAACAAAAGAAAGCAAACAAGATCATCATCACCTCAGATATCACCAAATTTATTCACTGTCCCAAAATAAACTATGATACGCAGCAAATTGATATGTCACTCTTCTAAACAATGATATATGCCCAAGACATCTATTTAATTTATAATTGAATGAATCCATAAGTTGAAATTTAATGGCATTTCCCACCTAAATAAACTAGTTTTTAAATGATTAGCATAACATTTGAGAATGTTTGATAAATCCATAATATCTATAGTCTTTAACAAAATAAAACCATTAATCAGTTTCATAACAAGTTTAATAAAATGTTATATAATATTAATATTTTACCCATACTTTACACTATATCAATATGCAATTATTGAATGAGTTATGTCTTAAAATGAAACATTCTACAAGAACTCATTACCAACAAATCTATTAGATAATCTTGTATTTACAATATCCAATCACATCACTACATCAAATATACAGTAGGTTCCTATTGGATATTTTTCAGAATCATAATCAACTAATATTATTCTTTTATTTGAATTTTCTGTAAATTAATTATTAAAATATATTTTTACTAAAAATTAAACTATATAAAACAAGTATTGGCACTGTTTTTTTTTTCATATGCCATAGCATTGTCTGGGAGTGAACCCACAACCGTCTGCAACCAACTACTTGCTTTCAAGGCAGCTGTGATGATGTCTCAGCTAACAACACTTGACTGTATTGACACTTGTTACAGTCAAAAATAAACATTAAGACATACTAGTTAATAAAATTTATGATCCCCACTTTAAAGATATTTACAGGTAATTAACATTTGACTTGAACTAATGATGTCATTTATACTACCAACATTAATTTTAGATAAACAAATAAATATTTCAATATAATGATAACATAAAATTTATATCTAATTGGATTTAATAATAAAAATTATATAAAAACACTATATGTGCATATAACCATATCTCACTACTGATATTGATATGATCTTGGATCAAAATCTAAATATCACACATTACCTTACACATTCAAAAAAAATATAATTACACAAATTTATTAGATTTTAACTAGTTTTAGATTTATTGATTTATAACAACAATTAGTAAACATAGTAATAAAATTAACTATAAAAAAAATAAACGATATATGCACGCAATTGATTAAAATTGTAACCAGTTAAGAAAAAAAATGTAAATACTATTTTACTTGAAAATATCTAATTAATTTGACAATCTGTCATTCTATAAAAATCAATAACAAACAATAAATATATGTATGAACACAAAAATGTGTTGTGTTGTGTGGAAAAAATACTATATATAAACTGAAGGAGAAGTCAAAATATCTAGACTTTAAATAGAATATACAATGAAAAGAAAATGTGATCAAAGAAAGATCGGTTTTCATTTATTCACTAATGTAATTTTTAAATAATTAAACCAACATAAAATCTATTGTATTTAAACCAGTCTTCATATGGATATCTTCTAGGTAAATCATAAATAACAAAAAAATATTTAAAAACATCGGGTCATAAATTAACCTATATCATCAGTTAAAAGCTTCAATAATAATAACAAAAATAAATCTCTCTGATCTTTTATTGTGTGAATCCTATAATAACCCATATATATACTATTTGACCCTATACTTTAAAATAAAAAATGAATAAAACCCAATTTTTTAAACAAAAAAAACTATATACATAGATATCATATCATCAAAGTGAATGGTCTCTCCCTTTTTACCCACTGGTCCATTGTGATCCTGTTTTTTTTTTTTTGTTTCTAATCCCAAATGTATAGAAACAGTTCTTAAGGTGGAAAAACAACCATGGATAATAACAATTGAGAATGTGAATTCAATTACTTTTGTTTTTTAAATTCCAGTATTTTTTTTCAAGTATACAAATATATCCAATCTATTAAAATAACAGATACTTTGGCAATGCAAAACTACACATCACTGGCATTATTTTCTTTTTTCATTGGTAATAATATATAAAGAGAATTCTTTTATTGACAAAATTATGTTACATCTAAATGAATAATAAATGCTAGCATTTTTTTTCATATTCATAAAGTGAAATTTCAATTGCTTAATATCACATAGAAGTGAAATTAATTGATATTGTGAAGTTCAGTGATCAAAATATGATATCCATATTCACATCATGGTGTTTATATTCATGCCAAATAAATAGATGAACTACTTGATTTTGACAATGGAATATTCTTATAGTTTTCTTGCAATGCAACAAATTTTAGGACATTTTTTATTACATTTTGCCATTCTCCTAGAATTTCATCAACAAGCTGCTCCAATTGAATGAGGAGATAGTAAAAATTTTTATTCTCCCATAATTTTAAAAATTAATCACTTTACAAAATAAAGTTGATAATTTTTAAGACAAATATAAAAGCATCTGTTCTAGGAAATAATAAAATTATAAGAATTCAAATAGCAGCTTTTCAGTTCTCTTTACAGCATACTTTGCTGATGTAAATGTTGTTAAGACAACTGTTCAATTAAACTCAATAAACTCTCAGTTCAATCTAACAAAATTTGCCTCCAATTAAAACATAAAATAAAGACTTTAAAAATATTGGATACAGTAAAAATAAAATCCTGTTTTATAATTTCAATAGTATTTTTTTTTTTATTTTTAACTAAAAATAAAAAAAATCATATTACATTTTTGATACCTTTTAATGAATATATAGTTTTTTACATATATTTTTAATAATATATTCCAATAAACTAATTAATAAACAAACATATATGAAACATGAAAGATTTAATTTTCTAATAAGTAGGTTGTTGGTGAATGCAATAACAAAATAATAATTAATAATAATGACTTTAATCAAGTGTTCATTTATGATTCACTTAATTATTTTCCAGAATCTATTTATTTATTCCCTTTTTTGTATTTTTCCTAAAATTGATCACAATCAATGTATAATTTGATGTTGATATTAATAATAAATAAGAATATTATTTTAAAATATTGGGTTGCCATGGTTATCTAGTTAACATTTATATTTTAAGACCTCCATTATCCATATATCAAGTGAAGTGAAATTAAACAAGATTAACAAACTTCTTTATTTTTCTTATACACTGTGATCTGGGCAAATACTATATATATAATGTACCCTTGTAAAAGGACAATGACCCCTAGATGATATGCCAAGTCCCTACATTAGGCTATCTTATGACTTTATCTAGGTATCATTTAAGACTCACCATATTCTCAATTATCTTTGGGCAATATTAACAATTGTGAGACTCTCCTATCCTATAAACAAGATTGCATACCCTTAATAAATACTAAAGTATTTATCCAATGGCATGAGAATACTTAGACACTCCTCCTTATTCAGTATCTACATACTCTCATGACTAACAATAATGATTAAATGAATATAATAAAACATCTACAATTATTGACTTTCAATTAACCAATATGGAAATTATACTATCTTGTTAATATTGGATGTTATTATTATTACTTCTATAGGATTATAATTAGCAATAATCTTAATAATAATTTTATAGTAAGAAGATCTCAGGATAATCACTGATTTTTAATTAGCTATTTAATCCACCTATACAATATCAAGAGGGATTTTACTGAATTCTATCGGTAGTGTATTAATTTAAAAAAGACTTATAATCTTAAAAAAATTGCACTCCTATTATATATTTATGTTCCTTAATACTTATTCTTAAACTAATATTGTTATTTAAATTGTATTTTCATTTGATATTTTTAATAATAAGTAATTCATAATTTAATTTATTATAGATAAGCATACTTTGATAACTTACAATACCATCAATAACTTATGTGATCAAGACAGCTTACAGAAAGTTAAAATCTCCTTCAAGAAATGTGTGCTTAGTTGACTGATATAGTGTTCTAAACTGCTAGCACTTAATAAATTTATATATTTACATCTGTTACTATCATTTCATTGGATTTAAAAATTATTTCATTGTAAACCAAAAGATTTAGTGTTCTTTATTTTTATATAATATTTAGTGAATTAAATGTGATGTTTTAAGCTTCATGCTCTTAGTTCAGAATGCTTGAGTCTGACTTCTTTATATATAAATTTAAGTATAGAAAAAGGTGGGTCTCATCTTTTTCTTGTATTCTGGCTTGTGTTCTTGAATTGTGAGTTCCACATGTAGTCATTATTACATCTGATTGGCTGTCACATAAGCATTTTAATGCACTTTTGTTGAAGGTTTTAGCCTTGTACATTATTATTAGATATCTGCTAGTGCATAATAAATTTATATATTTATGTACATGTTTGATGTTAATGTATGCATTTTTGAAACATTTTTTACAGTCTTCATATTTTTTCTTCAAGTTTCATATTACTTAATATATATTTGTATAAAACAAATAAACAATTTATTTTGAATTATATTTTTAAAATGTTCTGTATATTTCAAAAGCATTTCCAACTAATTTATTCTTTAATTTGTAATTGAAAAAAATTACTTCAACTTTACAATAATTCTCTTCTCTTTTTTTTTTGTTCTATCACTTATACACTTATGTTTAAGGCAGAATTTTTTTTTCATAAAAATATTAGATTTTTTCAACCTACTTTGCTAATCATACATTAAATGCTCCTACCACAATATTGGTCTAATGTAATTAATAAGATAATAATTAACTGGGGGGGGGGGGTTATATATTGTGCAAGTTTTAACTTTTTATATCCTAGTTTTGTCTGGTCTGCATATTTATTCCTTGAATCAAAGTATAACTTTTAAAATTATTAAGCCTTTTATTCTTAAACTTAAATCTCATTAAAATAACTTTCTGAGGGAAAAATGGCTGATAACCTTCAGGCATATCCATATTTTTCTCTTTCATAAAATATTTACTATATAAATTACAATTAATTCTTTAATAAAAATTTAATCTAAACAGGTAGAATTTATTGAAATTCAATGCACTAAACTTAATCGTAAATTTAATATTAAAGTAAAGACATTCATTAAAATGGGAAAGACCTTTATTTTTATCAATAATAAATAATATACAAAAATATTTTAATATTCACAAATCATACCACTCTAAAAATTAAGAAGACATAAAGATGAAATGTCATATGGAATTCTTACTATAGTTTTCATTTCAGAGTCATAAATTCTGCTTCTTTTTAAACCATTGATAGCGTTTCTTTAATCTTATTATCTTTTATGCATCCGAATTTTAAGAAGAAAAAGGCATTTTTATAAAATTATTTTTTAAAAAAAGATAAATCTTAATTGGATATGTGTTAAATTACATTTTAATTATAATTTTAAATATTTAACATTTGATAAATAAAAATATACAAAATATATATGCATAATGAGATAGTTAATTAAACAGTGCTGTTGTTTGTGATAGTTTATATATAGGCAGCTTTTATGTATCTTCAACAAACTAGAGAGAAATGAAATCATTTTTCTAGTTGTTACTAAACAATTATAAAGAAGTGTTCACAGTACAACTGGATTATAGTATCAATATGTGTGTAGCTATATTTTTTGTAATATATAAGATTTTTAATAATTAAAAAGTTTCACTATGTTAATGCTTTAATTAGAAGTATAAAAATGTTTGAGTGCAAACTTGTTTTTTTCCATTAACATTTTTTGTTGTTTATATCTCGATCAAATTTATTTTTGCTATTAAAAGACTTTCATATAAAGGTTTTAATTTAACTTAAAGATTATTAACTTTTAATTTTAAATTAACATTGATTCAAGTTAATAAGCTCTTACTTTACTTTAAACTTTTGTTCTGCTTATTTTTAAAATATTTTTTAGATAAGTCTTTTCACTAAGTAAATATAACTCATGAGATTTTTTTTTTTTTTCAGTTAATACTTTTTTGAAAATTTATCACCAAAACATATATTCCCTAATTGACACATGGTGGAAAATTGGCTTACAATGGAAGAGATTTATCTAGAATCAATAATTTTTAAAATGTTTTTTTTTTTAAAACTTATTTACGATTTTAAAAATTTAAATCGTTCATTACTATTAAGGGTAATGACAAGTTAATCTTATCTATTACATCTAGAGAGTGTTTTTAAAAAATAACTTTAATAGTACTAAAAAAAGATGATTAAATTAATTTATATTTTAATATTAAAGAGTAAAAAACTGAAAGTGAATATAAAATAGAATGTCATCAAAAATGAAAAGTAATTTAATCCTTTTTAAATAAATAACATGATATAAAATACTATTATAAAACAACAATAGTATATATTGAGTCAGAAATGTCTCATGGATACATCATAGTGGTGTGTGTGTGCATATGTATATAAAGCTAGAAAGGAAAAAAAAATAAACACAAATAAAATTTATTGTAGTTAATATATACACTGGAATAACAGATTAATGATTAAATAATTTTTGTATTTAAAAGTATTATAAATTATTTAAAATTAAACATAAAAAAATATCAGTTTAATGTTTTACTTAATAGTGAATTTGATGATAATAATAGAAAGTCTAAAACAAGTTTTTTTTTATTTTGTTTTAAATATTAATTATATAATTCTATTATCTATTTTTACTTGAATTAAATAAGAAACTTTTTCTTAATTAAAGGTAGTTTATTTTTATAAATATTTCTGAAAACATATTTTTTGTTTATTATAATATATTTTGATTGCAATTAATTGTATAGTCTATTTTTAGTTAAAGAAATAAAAAAAAAATTAACCAAATGGTTTTAATTAATGTAAATCGAAAAACAAGACAATGAAATTAAATAATATTGTTGTATTTTTAATTTTTAATCAGGATTAAAAAACGTACTTAATAACCCTGTTTTCAAATTCCACTGTATACTATTAATGATTATTTAGTAAGTTATTAGATTACAGAAAATGCAATTATAGCATGTGTTGAATCCAGCTCTGAAATACAATTACAGTTTTTATGTTGGTTGAGTCTAAATTTCCATAGATGTGGGGATGACTTCTATGTAAATTCAAGCCAAATAAGTGATGAATAGACCCTTGCCTTTAGGTACTTCATAAAATTATTAATGTTGAATGAAATTGAGAGTAACATTATTTTATATCATAGACATGAGTGTAAGAAACCAGTTACATATCTATCTATAATAAACAAGATTAAGAAATGCAAATACTGCATTTTATTCATATGTGTTGATTCATATATATGAATGGGAAGCACAAATGAAGTAATTACCAGTTATATATATCTATAGCTTTCTGGTTTGTAATGCTGGATTTGATGACATTTACATGTTTGAAAAGTTCCACTTTCAAAGTGTTGACTTTTGAGTTAGCATTTTAGATGTAGTTTCTTGAGTCCCAGCACTCCACTGAGATGAGCCACAAGTTCAAAACCAATTGGTCTGGAAATAGGAACTTTCCAATAGAGATTTTGAATTCTTTCACTGTTGGCACTTATAAATAAAGCTTGATTATAACTATTGGTAAACTCCCTCTAGTGAAGATTTAAATGCAAGCTTAAAAGCAAATTACGAAATTTATGACTTATTTTATTAATTATTGTAAGTGTACCTTTGATGGATTTTGTGATGCTTTATTACAGAGGCTATTACTATATGGTGAATCTGAGCTGAATTCAGACGCATATAGTTACCTGGTTTGTAAGACTGGGTTTAAAGACATTTATGTGTCTGAAGTTCAGGCTTTCAAATTGATAGTAACGTGTTTTTTAAGAGCTGACTTTTGAGTTAGCATTTTAGATCTAGTTTCTAGAGTTTCAGTGCTGTACTGAGGTGAGCCACAAGCTTGAAACCAATTGGTCTGGAAATAGGAACTTTCCAATAAAGATTTTGAATTCTTTCTCTTTTGGCACTTATAAAATAAAGCTTGATTAGAGCTATTGGTAGGCTCCCTCTAGTGAATATATATATAAAACAAAACATAAATTTGGCTTTTAAACTTGCATTTAATGATCACTAGCTAGAGCTTACCCAATAGCTCTAATAAAGCTCTTATTTTATAAGTGCTGGAAGAAAAAATAATTAAAATGTTTTTTGGGGGTCACTATCTCCAGACCAATTGGTTTTGAGCTTTGTGGCTTACCTCAGAGGAGTGCTGGGACTCTAGAAACTAGATCTAAAACACTAACTCAAAAGTCAGCACTTATAAAATATGTTTCTATCAATTTGAAAGCATGAACTTATTACACATGTAAATGTCTTCAAATCCAGCCTTTCAAACCAGATATCTATATGGGTCAGAATTCAGCTCAGTTTCACCATATAGTAAAAGCCTCTGCAATATAGCATTGCAAAAGCCTTCAAATGTACACTTATAATAATTAATAAAACAAGCCATAAATTTTGTAAATTGCTTTTAAGCTTGCACTTGAATGATCACTAGAAAGAGTTTACCATTAGTTCTAATCAAGCTTTATTTTATAAGTGCTGAAAGAGGAAGAATTCAAAATCTCTATCGGAAAGTCATTATCCCCAGACCAATCAGTTTGTTTTATTAATTGTTATGTGTACTTTTGAAGGCTTTTGCAATGCTATATTGCAGAGGCTATTACTATATGGTCAAACTAAGCTGCATTCAGACCCATATAGATATCTAGTTTGTAAGGCTGGATTTGAAGACATTTACATGTCTGAAAAGTTCAGGCTTTCAAATTGATAGTAACATGTTTGATAAGTGCTGATTTTTGAGTTAGTATTTTAGATGTAGTTTCTAGAGTCCCAGCACTCCACTGAGGTGAGCCATAAGCTTGAAACTGATTGGTCTGAAGATAGGGACTTTTTGATAGAGATTTTGAATTGTTTCTCTTTCGGCACTTATAAAACAAAGCATGATTATAACTATTGGTAAGCTCCATCTAGTGATTATATATATATATATATATATATATATATATATATATATATATATATATATATATATATATATATATATATATATATATATATATATATATATATATATATATATTGTAACATAATTAATGAAGTCCATAGAATGATCATAATATTTAAAATAACTTGGATTTCTCAAGTAAACACTATCTCAATAATTATAAGCAAATTATTAATAACAAGTATTATAACTCAGGTATATGAAATCATGTGAAGTGAGTACACTAGTAATTCAATAAAATATAACTCAGGTATACAGATAGTAGATCTTATCCACTTTCATTTCTTGGTTTGATGTTAAGTGCATGTTTAAACAAATACTAAGTGAATATGGTCTAGCAGGGTGCCACTAGATTATCTGAATCTAGACACGGTTATATCTAATAACCTTTCACATGTACCGGGTTTGAATCCCCTCTTTTGGTACTTTATTTCTAATAAAAATGAGAGATTTTGCTTTTTGAGCCATATCACTATATGCACTAATATTTAGGTAAAAGTAAAACATCTATAAACCAAAGTGGAGTATACTAGACATAAATCATTTCTCAGATCTTAACATAACAAATGTGTTTCAATATTTTTATAAGTTTACTAGCTCAGATTATATATAACTAATTTAGGATGGCAATTCACTCATCCTTGCATGAAATAGATGATGGGATGTGGTTATAATAATACTAAGAGATCACTAAATATTATGAAATCAATATTTATTTATGGCCTTTAAACAGTTAAACAGCTCATTAATTAAAACGTTGATGACGATGATGATGATGATAATAATAACGATAATGACAAGGGTTTCAACTACAGCTCTAGGACTAAGCCTAAACATAAAACTAATTTTTTATAAAGAAATTCATAATTATTGCTTAATTTTAGCATACTTACTTATATCTTAAATAACTAATATTCAACCATTGATGATGATGAATAATCACACTTAACAAAGACTACACTTAATGAAATATATACACCTCGTTTAATAAAACAAACTAATATTTATTACTACATTTCTAACATATACATAAAAATTTCTAGATAAATATGAAAATTGACATGAATAATAATAATAATAATAATTGATTATATAACAATCCTCAGATTAATTTTAAGTTCTTCCCCCTTTCCCTTCAAATGTATTTTGTATTAAGTTGGACGTCACATTGACCATGATTTTCACTCCATGAGAAAAGTATTTCAAGAAAAAAAAATTATCTGCTCATTAGCACACATACTTTAAAAATCTAACATGTAAATAGAATGTAAAAAAAAAATGTTAGTAGAATTGAAAGAGCAAGTTTTAGAAACAAGTTTTAAATTATTTTCTCCCCCCTCTCTTCTACCTCTGAAATGCTATACTTAACTTGAAACAAACTAATCTAATATTCTAACACTACTTGTTACTTCACATTCACTCGCAATTATACACATATAAAATATCATTATGTATGTGTGTGTTTTATCCCATGATAACAAAATATTATTTAAAACCAAAATAATAATATATTAGTTAAAACTAAAATCATAATACCATAAAAAAAAATTGTTTTACACATTAATATTTTTCATAACTGTAAAATTAATAAACAAATAATTTTCATACATTCAAGATCATTTATGAAGCTCAAAGTTATTATTAGTAAGACATTCTTGTTTTAATCGATCTGAATAGTCTTTAAAAGTTCTTTAAATAAAATATACCACTTTATTGCTAAAATGTTTATTAAGACTGATATCATAAAGAAAATAGATATAAAAAGTCATATTACCGATCTTTTGTTTGTGGCGAATTTCCAAGGGTTCAAACTTGTCTTGTATTAATGTCTATATTTCTGCAGCTACCATTTCCGTTTTACTGGGAACAATCTCTTACTTGAGGTGTATAACTATTTGATGATGATGACTCTATTGAGGTTATTTGCTTTAGTGGACAATTTGGAAATCATTATATTAATTTTTCTTCTCTTCCTGTCAAGCATGTGGATGAAATACAGCAGTTGTTTTCACATTTATAAATTTTCTTGAGTTTAAAATCAGTTGTTGTAACAATTAATTGGACTTGATGATTAATATTTATCAGTAGATTAATTCATCTTTTATCGAATGCAGGTGAATGCTTTCTTCCTTCTATTAAAAACATCTTATTTCTCTGGTCAGTTGAAAGGTGTAGAATATTATTTTAGACACAACATCTTTTCTTTCCTATGTGATGTGCAGCTTCCCCAGATGGTCCGGCAGATGATGGGACATACATATAATTTTTCTAGCCAGCCATTTCTTATATTTTCAACATTCAATTTAATAGTTTAATAATCTGAACTATAATCACCAAAAAAAAAAATCCAGATACTTTTTATATCCAATTTTTAGCTAACTTAACCAATCAGAGATAGCGTCACTTGCTATTTTTGGACAAATTTGTTTTAATTAGATCTCTAATTTATTTTCAACTAAATTATTTTTCAACTGAAAAGTTTAATCCTTTTTCCAGACACTTTTGTTTTAAAAAATATATATAGACTTAATCCTTATTTCCTTTCTTTTCTCTTTTTTTAACATCCAGGTAACATTTCAAATCTTTGAGCTTCCTTCTTTAGATCTTGAGATAAGACAATTTCAAAATTAGAGTTCCCACCCAAATTAAGCTCCCAAAGTGACAAACAATTATTTACAAAAAAAAATTGCTACAAAGATAAATATCTGATTAAACCGATTTCCTCTTTCAACATAAAATTGTACAAAAAAAAATAATTTGACAGATTTAATCCTTCCTTTTCTTTCAATATTTAGTAAATGTAAATTTCTGTATGTAATGTACACACATCCTTCATTCTTTCAAATCATTCATAAACTAACATTAAATAATATAATTGCTAGCTTAGTAATTATAACCCTATTATTTAATTAAATCTGTAACTTTTAAATCCCAATTACAATTATAGAAAGAAAAATAGAAGCATAGAATAAGATATTAGAATTGATCAAGCATAGGTTAGTTTTAAAGAAAGTTAAAATGTTGTATATTTGAAATATAAAACAATTAAATAGTTTACACATACATTGCCTATACGTATGCGTTATAACTTTGCTTTTTAACAGAAAATTTAAATATTAAATGTGTGTGCTGCTCTTTTTGAGATTTATTAACACACAAACAAGTAAAGCATATAATTGTTGACCCACTCCCTGTCTAAAGCATTTAAGATTTTGATCTGGTAGGGTTTGAACTTGGATGCCCTACAGCTTCTTTTATGGTTATATAAAATTGTGATGATGATTTTTGGTTTACCTTTTCTACATGCACATTACTATAAATTTATCTAGTGACTAAATTGTAATGGCACAACTTTCTCCCCCTTCGGATAAAATCATCAGCACTTTTGTTTTAACTATATTTAAAAAAAAAAAATCCTAACTAATAAATACACTAATAATAATAAACATACTAATAATCAAAAAAAAAAAATAATTTTCTAACTACTGGTAAATATCATATTTTTCACTAGAAAACCTAAAAGTAATTTATTTGGAGATCTTTGCCAAGCTATTCTGCTGAAGTATAAGGGATCAAACTCCTAGCATTATAGGTTCCCTTGTTCCCATCAAGAGCAGCAAGCATAAAGGCATTCTCTCCTATTTTCTTGGTAATTTGGAATGGCTTTTTTTTTCAAATCATATGGCGGTCTGCATAAAATTGCACATGTACATCCAGTCCATTTTTAATATTTCCATTTTTCATCTTGACTGGATATTTATAAAACATATCCGGAGGATTTATTTTATATAACCTCCTCTTACAAACTCCATTTAGAAATATGGACTCTTGGTACCCTATGTAATATGCCTTGAAGTTTTTCAGAGAGATTGACTCTCTATACCATACATACTTTATTTTTAAACTTTCCAGAAAGATCGACTCTCTGTACCATATATAATTCATCCTTAAATCTTCCAGAGAGGTTGATTCTCTGGGCCATATACAATTTATTTTTAAATTTTCTAGAAAGGTTGACTCTTTGTACCATATATAAGGCACACTTAAATTTAACAGAGCATTTAAATTTTTCAGAGAGATTGATTCTCTGTCTGATACACACTGGACATTTACATTTTTCAGAGAGATTGCCTCTCTGTACCAGGTTATAACTTATTTTTGACTTTTCCAGAGCAGTTGAATTTTTCAGAGAGATAGATTCTCTTAATTTTATTACCTCATCTGGTGCATGGAATTTTCCTCCAACTCTCTTTTCCTTCTTTTCACTTCATGATCTATCCCAATTGGCTCTCTGGCCATCTCCTCATGTACTCTCTTTACTGGGAGACTTGGTTTTGCAGCTACTATTGGCCTTTCTACATCTGGGAACTTATCCTCTAATGAAGTAAACCTGTTCTTGTACTCTATATGGGATTTTTCAATCTTAGTTTCCAAGGCTATGATCATTTGGCTGTTGTTTTCAATAGATTGATCTATCTTTGCTTTTAGATCTTCTCTCAAATTTTCTATAGTTTTCTCTACAGATTGACCTATCTTTTGTTCTAGACTTTCTATACTTTTCTTACTCTCTTCTTTTAGACTTTCTATATTTTTCTCCATCTTTTGTTTTAGATTTACCATACTTTTCTTACTCTCTTCTCTTAGACTTTCTGTATTTTTCTCCATCTTTTGTTCTAGATTTACCATACTTTTATTATTTTTCTCTATCTTTTGTTCTAGATTTTCCATCCCTTGCTTACTATCTTCTCTCATACTTCTGAGCATCTGCATTACCATGTACATGTCTGATGGTGCCATCTTTGCTATCTGAGCCTGGCCCACTTCTGGCTCCTCATCTACTTCCACACTTGAGGCCGTATTATTGCTACTAACATTAAAGGCATCTTCCTCTACTTCCTCTTTTTGCTCTTGTGTTTGTTTTAAGAAAACCTCCCCATCCTCTTCTTCAGTATGAAAATGATCACTGATTCCTGGTATTGGGGCACCTTCCTCTTCCATAACCTCTTCCATACTATAATTTAGTTCACTCATGTTATAACACTATATATATCCCATCTGTACTTCCCTGACCATCAAAAATCCACACATCTTCTCCCTGTCTGACACCTATTCTGACCAACTGACTGATTTGATTTTCACCTTATTATGCATTTACAAATACAACAAAAAAAAATTTAATATCCTTATTTAATGAACTACACAACAATAATATATATAGTGCATGTCTGTTTGTAATAGCCCAAATTATACATTCATCCATTTTCCCAGAAATCCAACAGATATTGACAGTCCACAGAATGACTAGCAGTTCACAATCTTGAGATAAATAAAAGAATTTATTCACAGCACTATAATCACACAATGCATCACGAGCACTCAGAAGATCATCCCAATTCGATCACTATTAACTACCACAACCCTTGATTGAATGACACAAACTCTGTTGCAATAAAAGAAGTATTTTAAGTCTTAGGGGCTAAAGTAGATAAACTATGCCTTGCTCTCTCTCTTGGAGTCTTATGTGGCAAGTATCAAGGAATGCCCTGCTTATTATAGACTACAAAAACGAAACCTTGCTCTCTCTCTTGGAGAGTTATAGGCTGATATCATGGCAGGACTACTGTTAACTGCTTCATGATAAAATAAGAATAACATATAAACTTGATTGGAAAACTATGCCGTGCTCTCTCTCTTGGAGACTTATAGGCTGGTATCATGGCAGCAAGTCTGGTATCATGGCAGGTCTGCTGTTAACTGCTTCATGATAAAATAAAGATAACATATAAATTGGGTTGGAGCAGTGAATGTGTTCGATCATTCATAAGTTACACGAAATACACAGCATTCTCAAGGCAATGACAAAACTCTTCACTCATCATCAAAACTCTAATCTAACCAACCAAACTCCAACAATCAACCATCCAATCAAACCTCTAAAATAATAGACTTTTTACAAAATGAACTCCCCAAACACACATGAGACTACTATTCCATAATTCATCACTATTACTATGCCTATCCTATCTGGCAATAAATTATTTTAATGTTCCACAAAAAAAAAAATCTATTATTTATTTCACCTTTGTCTTAAGTTGTGATATTCATCTCTATTTTCAAAATTGATAAGACAAAACTAAGCTGTTTTATGGCTGTACCCATTTTATCATCATCAATGAATAATTAAATCATATTAAACATCATCATCTAAAATAAGACTGTTTGGCCAAGAAAATTTTGTAAGACAAAAAAAAAATTTTTACTGAAAAAAAAAATTACTAAAAAAAAATTTCTGTATTTCTAACCACACATCTCCTATCATTCTATAGACTCCCTTTTTCAGGTATATGGTAAAATATAAGGTCCCAGTTGGGTGTCCATTGTAACATAATTAAGGGAGTCCAAATATTATAGATTTCTCAAAATATAACAATATATATATATAAGATCATAATATTTAAAATAACTTGGATTTCTCAAGTAAACACTATCTCAATAATTATAAGCAAATTATTAATAACAAGTATTATAACTCAGGTATATGAAATCATGTGAAGTGAGTACAGTAGTAATTCAATAAAATATAACTCAGGTATACAGATAGTAATCTTATCCATTTTCATTTCTTGGTTTGATGTTAAGTGCATGTTTAAACAAATACTAAGTGAATATGGTCTAGCAGGGCGCCACTAGATTATCTGAATCTAGACATGGTTATATCTAATAACCTTTCACATGTACCGGGTTTGAATCCCCTCTTTTGGTACTTTATTTCTAATAAAAATGAGAGATTTTGCTTTTTGAGCCATATCACTATATGCACTAATATTTAGGTAAAAGTAAAACATCTATAAACCAAAGTGGAGTATACTAGACATAAATCATTTCTCAGATCTTAACATAACAAATGTGTTTCAATATTTTTATAAGTTTACTAGCTCAGATTATATATAACTAATTTAGGATGGCAATTCACTCATCCTTGCAAGAAATAGATGATGGGATGTGGTTATAATAATACTAAGAGATCACTAAATATTATGAAATTAATATTTATTTATGGCCTTTAAACAGTTAAACAGCTCATTAATTAAAACGTTGATGACGATGATGATGATGATAATAATAACGATAATGACAAGGGTTTCAACTACAGCTCTAGGACTAAGCCTAAACATAAAACTAATTTTTTCTAAAGAAATTCATAATTATTGCTTAATTTTAGCATACTTACTTATATCTTAAATAACTAATATTCAACAATTGATGATGATGAATAATCACACTTAACAAAGACTACACTTAATGAAATATATACACCTCGTTTAATAAAACAAACTAATATTTATTACTACATTTCTAACATATACATAAAAATTTCTAGATAAATATGAAAATTGACATGAATAATAATAATAATAATAATAATTGATTATATAACAATCCTCAGATTAATTTTAAGTTCTTCCCCCTTTCCCTTCAAATGTATTTTGTATTAAGTTGGACGTCACATTGGCCATGATTTTCACTCCATGAGAAAAGTATTTCAAGAAAAAAAAATATTATCTGCTCATTAGCACACATACTTTAAAAATCTAACATTTAAATAGAATGTAAAAAAAAATGTTAATAGAATTGAAAGAGCAAGTTTTAGAAACAAGTTTTAAATTATTTTCTCCCCCCTCTCTTCTACCTCTGAAATGCTATACTTAACTTGAAACAAACTAATCTAATATTCTAACACTACTTGTTACTTCACATTCACTCGCAATTATACACATATAAAATATCATTATGTATGTGCGTGTTTTATCCCATGATAACAAAATATTATTTAAAACCAAAATAATAATATATTAGTTAAAACTAAAATCATAATACCATAAAAAAATTGTTTTACACATTAATATTTTTCATAACTGTAAAATTAATAAACAAATAATTTTCATACATTCAAGATCATTTATGAAGCTCAAAGTTATTATTAGTAAGACATTCTTGTTTTAATCGATCTGAATAGTCTATAAAAGTTCTTTAAATAAAATATACCACTTTATTGCTAAAATGTTTATTAAGACTGATATCATAAAGAAAATAGATATAAAAAGTCATATTACTGATCTTTTGTTTGTGGCGAATTTCCAAGGGTTCAAACTTGTCTTGTATTAATGTCTATATTTCTGCAGCTACCATTTCCGTTTTACTGGGAACAATCTCTTTCTTGAGGTGTATAACTATTTGATGATGATGACTCTATTGAGGTTATTTGCTTTAGTGGACAATTTGGAAATCATTATATTAATTTTTCTTCTCTTCCTGTCAAGCATGTGGATGAAATACAGTAGTTGTTTTCACATTTATAAATTTTCTTGAGTTTAAAATCAGTTGTTGTAACAATTAATTGGACTTGATGATTAATATTTATCAGTAGATTAATTCATCTTTTATCGAATGCAGGTGAATGCTTTCTACCTTCTATTAAAAACATCTTATTTCTCTGGTCAGTTGAAAGGTGTAGAATATTATTTTAGACACAACATCTTTTCTTTCCTATGTGATGTGCAGCTTCCCCAGATGGCCCGGCAGATGATGGGACATACATATAATTTTTCTAGCCAGCCATTTCTTATATTTTCAACATTCAATTTAATAGTTTAATAATCTGAACCATAATCACCAAAAAAGAAAAATTCCAGATACTTTTTATATCCAATTTTTAGCTAACTTAACCAATCAGAGATAGCGTCACTTGCTATTTTTGGACAAATTTGTTTTAATTAGATCTCTAATTTATTTTCAACTAAATTATTTTTCAACTGAAAAGTTTAATCCTTTTTCCAGACACTTTTGTTTTAAAAAAAATATATAGACTTAATCCTTATTTTCTTTCTTTTCTCTTTTTTTAACATCAAGGTAACATTTCAAATCTTTGAGCTTCCTTCTTTAGATCTTGAGATAAGACAATTTCAAAATTAGAGTTCCCACCCAAATTAAGCTCCCAAAGTGACAAACAATTATTTACAAAAAAAAAAATGCTACAAAGATAAATATCTGATTAAACCGATTTCCTCTTTCAACATAAAATTGTACAAAAAAAAATAATTTGACAGATTTAATCCTTCCTTTTCTTTCAATATTTAGTAAATGTAAATTTCTGTATGTAATGTACACACATCCTTCATTCTTTCAAATCATTCATAATCTAACATTAAATAATATAATTGCTAGCTTAGTAATTATAACCCTATTATTTAATTAAATCTGTAACTTTTAAATCCCAATTACAATTATAGAAAGAAAAAATAGAAGCATAGAATAAGATATTAGAATTGATCAAGCATAGGTTAGTTTTAAAGAAAGTTAAAATGTTGTATATTTGAAATATAAAACAATTAAATAGTTTACACATACATTGCCTATACGTATGCGTTATAACTTTGCTTTTTAACAGAAAATTTAAATATTAAATGTGTGTGCTGCTCTTTTTGAGATTTATTAACACACAAACAAGTAAAGCATATAATTGTTGACCCACTCCCTGTCTAAAGCGTTTAAGATTTTGATCTGGTAGGGTTTGAACTTGGATGCCCTACAGCTTCTTTTATGGTTATATAAAATTGTGATGATGATTTTTGGTTTACCTTTTCTACATGCACATTACTATAAATTTATCTAGTGACTAAATTGTAATGGCACAATATATATATATATATATATATATATATATATATATATATATATATATATATATACAGGGGATCTATTTCGCAAACAAATATTGGCTGATGAAAAGTATACATTGTACCATCTACAAATAGATGGTCCAAATATATTGGCATTTGAGAATATTTAAAAGCTAAAAAAAAAGTACAATTTAAAGAATGCATAAAAGATGCAATTTGCTTAGTAAAAATGTAGAATGAAAGTTCATTTTTTTTGTTTCAAATTATTTATCTATAAATTTAATTAAAGTTGAGATTGGAAAGAATAAAAATATATACAGATTGCTAATCCAAATAATGAAAAAGAAAGAAATTCCAAACATCAAAGATTATGATCAAGAAAACCTTTAGAATATTGATTAAAGATGACAGAAATAAAGAACTTTGTAATAGAAAAGGAAAATAAATGTATAAGATTATAAACCTATGCATCATGATAATGACATGCACAAAAGTTTCAAAAAGTGGATCAAGGTATAACAAGAAGTGGATGACTTTGATATTGGTTTTCCATTTATCTTCTGGAAATGTGTTTTTAGAATTGAAGGTTTCCATGAGAATGACCTATTGCAGTAAGATGGATCTGCACAGAAACACTCCTCACTTGCTGAATGAGTCATTATGAAAGAATGGAAATGAAATCTTGTGAACATCATCCTTGGTAATGAAGAGGTCATTGCAACCACACTTCTTGCTCCAGCTATGGATCAGACCAGGAATGTTAAGCCAGCAGGAGAGATCAATTAAATTTCAAGGAGCCCAGAATCCAAACAAAGACAAGTGTATTACAAGAACTGAGGCAAGCTTACCAGTAAGTTAATATTATTTATTCCTGATTTGTGACTTTAATTTTTGACCAATTGACATTAACCAGGAATGATAATACTGATAGTGATTTATTTTCAATGTTTCAAGGAACTAGCTGGGAGAAATTAAATGTAACAATAACTTTTCATCTGATTAATAGTATTTGGATTAGTGTATATTTTTTTCAATTTTTTCTTTACTAATTCTTGTATAAATATTTTAAATAGATTTTAATAAAATATTTAGTATTAATTTAGCACTTTCTTTGTACATTGTTCATTTGAATATTAGATGTTAGGAATGTCAGTTTATGAATAATTAATTGAAGAATTTACCTTTGCCATTATATTTAATAGTTTAATCCCAGAAAAGATTCACAGAGATCTATGAAATGACAAAAAATCTAGACCCCGATCTTCGTAATAAATTTCCTTTTAAATTACAGTGTGCAAGGCCATGCAATGGATCAGTAAATTTATGTAGAAATCTAGTGCCCTATAATAAACAAAAACTGATTCCATTGGCTGTGTACATTGTAATAATTAGTAGACCAGTTAATCAGTAAATATAGCAATCCTTTCAGAAATAGATATTTTCCTTCTCCATAGCTTGATTAACTTTCATTTTATAGTGTGTAAATGAAGGCCTATCAAAATGTGAAAAATGTTACAATGGCTTCTCAACACAAGGGTTCGAAACAAACCACTATCTTTAAACCTGGATTAAACAAATATAAATATATATATATATATATATATATATATATATATATATATATATATATATATATATATATATATATATATATATATATATATATATATATATATATATATATATATATATATATTGTGATCATCTGAATGGGCACAAGGGTTTAAGATACTTTGTATCTGCACTGAATAGTTATATTATATTAAAAAAAATGAAATAGCCTTAGAATTTTAAAAGTTTTTGCTGCAGGTTGTTTAAAGCTTAGATATGGATTGCTTATGCAGTTAATTCACCACTTTACAAGTATTCATTATTATTATTGTGGTTAATGAGGTTTTTAATGTAAGGAAGAGGTGTTGTTTATTAATGGAATTGATACATTTTGTCAAAAAGATGCAAAGTTATTTTATATTATTGTACTATCTGTTGAATGGTTTTATAATTCTTTATTCATTAATACTTATCCTTTTGTCAACAATTAATAGCCATTTCAATTATATTTAGTTAAGATAGTTTAATATTTAGGTTGTAGTACATGTGCATGCATGTATGACTCTGCATCATTTTCATTTTCATCTTTTAATAACGGCAAACAATAGTACATGCATAATAAAAAACATTTAAATTACAGTAATTATCTTAAATAATTTAACAAATATATATTTCTTTCCAATGATTAATAGATAGTTGAATCAATAGATTATTTTACAAATTAAATAAATTATTAATCATTTTTATTTAATAGTTAATTAATATTCATTTTTCTTTCAAGTTTGTAAAAGCTATTTATTTTATTATTATTTTTATCTTGATTTTAATTCTAAAAGTCAAAGTGATTTTTTTTTTGAAAATATTTTTTTTGAATATGTAATTAGCTTAGCTAGAAGATAAGCATGGGAGTAACTGTGTGGAAGAATATGAACTTTGCTAAAGAGAGCTATTTAACAATTATCTCCAGTGGAAAATTTGCTTATTATGTAATGTAATTGTAGCCAAAAACAGTGGCTCATTTTTGTGAAAGTAAAACCAGTTGCTGAAGTCAAATTGATTTTAAAAAAACTTTGGAGTAAAATTTCGAAAGAATCCCAAGAAATTTATTATGGGACAAGTTAATTTCAGAATGCAGTTCTAAATTTTAAAAAGGTACTCAGGTTACTTTATTCCTTGATTTAAACATATTGAATTAACCTCTCCCTAACTATTGCTCTTTTAAAAATGCATGTTAATAAATAGGAATAAACTGCATGAATATTATTGTTGTATCATTAACCATTGTGTGTTCTTTAATATATCTGGAAAACACATGCAGAACTATTTTACAGAATATATTTTAATTCTTCATCATTTTCCGTGTTATGTTTTTGTGAGAATTAAACATAAATTTAAGGATGTGCATAGTTTGATAAATCATGCCATGTTTACATTCATCATAAAGAGATGACAGTCTTTTTTTGTCTGGTATTTCTGGAAATAATATGTATTTTAAATGAAGGAAATAAAATGTGAGCTACTTCAAATTAGGTATTTGCTTAAATCGAATGTAAGGATAGAAATGCGGGTAATTTTTGTTTTTTTCGATAAAGATGGAAAATAAAACAAAATATTATTAATTGAAGAATTACTAAGGAAACATGGTATCTTAAAGGACAATATTTAAGAATAAACCAGGTGTATAATAAATTATAAAGTGTTAAATGCTATTCAAGAAACTACAAAAATAATTATGTATTTAATTTAGAACTACAATGGAATAAGTGAGATAATTCCTGTCCAACAGTAGTTAAGAATTTATTATATTCTCATCATAATAAAAGACAAATTGATTGCTTATGTATGATACAGTAATTTAAATAACTTTGTTATGAACATTGAAGATGCTGAATCCTATTTAAGCATGATTATATTTGTTTGGTTACCATACAGCAGTTTATTTTAATTTAAATTCAGTTTGCACTGTGTCCCATATTGTTTCATAAACCTGGAACCGAGCTTTGCAAGTGAACTTTTATTTTTAAGTTACAAAACTAATAACCTTTGTTTCTTTATTTTTTATTGCTTGTCATAATTAATGTATATGATAGGTAGATAGGCTTATTTATTATTATGTTCATTTATAATTTGGGTTATTTTGATTTTCAAGACTGTCTCTGAAGCGTAACCGAATGAGGAATACGCTGGTAAAAATTGATTGTGTTCAAATAGGTCTTATTCTTTTTTTATGAAGGTAAAAGAAAGAAATATTTTTTTAAACATATTATTAGAGAGGTTTATATTTATATTGCATACTTTATTATCTCAAAGTGAGAATTTTTTTTTTTTGAATCAACAAACGTATAATAGAAATAGTTTGCAAAAAATGAAAGAAAGTTCGTTCATAATAATTATAAATATTAAATTTTAAAATTAACCTAAAGTTTATTTTGAATTAAAAGTTATACTTTAATGCAATATTTAGTTGCCATGTTGTCTGCATAGTATGTAATTTAGAATAAATTTTATATATTTTTCTTCGCGGGTGTGTGTTTGTTTTGCACAATTATGACGTTTCTTTGATAAAGTTCACTTTGTGAATATTTTATGTATAAATTTCGGACGTTTTCATATTCTATTGAGTTGAATGGATTGGTATGTTATCTGTATGTATTTATCTGCCAGTGTGTATTTATAATGTTCAATATTTGGAAAAGCTATGACAGAGGAAAGAAACGTGATTGCGTTATAATGTCTGTAGGGATAAAAAATCTTGCTTATTTAGTCCATGTTAATAATTTTCCATGAGTAGAGCTTAGTTGATATTATATGCGTATGATTAAATGATATTTTGAAGTGATGTTTTCTTAGGGCCCTGGTGATGAGTAAAAAGACCCCACCAATAATGTATTTAGAAGTAGATGAATTATTGTTGAAGTATGATTAAATGATGCTTAGGAAGTTATGTGACATTTTTCTTAGATTCTTGGTGATAAGGAAATGTTCTCCACCAACAGTATATTTAGAATCAGATGAATTATTGTAGAAGTGTTCAATAAGAGTTTATTTGCTCCTCATGTAGATTTTCCTTATAATGTATAGTTTGTATAATCATGAAAATATAGCTATGTGTTAATTAATAGGTCAGATAAATTGTTAGATTAATTCTTGATGTAGTATTCGTGTCTTATTTCATTGATGAATTACGACATTGTCCAAAATAAAATAATTTTATGATATTTTCTTAATGAATGGAGAGTTTATAGAAAAGATTGTTATTGCTGCTTGAACGTGCACACACACACGTATTATAAATAATATTACGTATATAAAGTATTGAGATTAAAACAGGAAATAAATATTTTAAAATACAGTGTATGTATTTAAATAAAGATTATAAATCATCAAATCATCAGAATAAACATGATTTTGTTGCTATGCATAAAAGGTATACATAATTGAAAGTGATTATTTAGTCAATTAGGAAAAATTGCTTTGTTGAGAGCCAAATATAATTAATTGGATTTATTTTGTTAATCAAGAGTAATATCCTCTCAAAAGTATTTTTTGTGCTAATAATATAACATGTTATTTATTTATTGTCAGGTAGATGAAACATGTAGGCAAAGCATGTGTTCGAAGTCAGGATATTTAAGTTTTGTTATTAATTTGCTTTAATAGTAGGGATAATCCCAAACTGATGCTCAAAGTTTATTTGATAATTTAAAAATCTGTAAGATAAATAGTGCATTTGTAAATATCATGTTAAACCAAGTTTATTTTATTGTAATAAATTATTTGTTTTAGTTATTTAAAATCTTAAAAATTGTGTCTTGAGTTATTCTTGTGTACATTTGTGTTTCCATTTCCACATCTCCACATTTCATAAATCTATTACAAAATAGATATATTTTTTTACAGTTATAATATTAAATTTTCTAGTGTCTGACAATATTGTTTTCTTAATCCAAACATTATAAAAGAACATTTGCTACTTGATAAACATATTAGAAAGGTTGCCAAGTCAGTATAATTGTTAGATGATGATATGAGATGCTAAAATACTCTATTTCTGTCATTATCTTATTACTGAAACACAGTAAAATATTTAGTCAATTTGTTTCATTACATTTTCATCATACTTTAGAATTATAATTTATGGGCCATTGTAGTTTATTTAATTCAACTGTGTTTGTTAAATTTCCCTGAGATCTTATTGTTTATTTCTTGATTGGCATTAAAGTAGATGTTTAGATTATGATATGCCAAGTTATAGAATTGTTTAAGAATATAATTATAGCAAGCTGATATATGTTATACTTGGATGAAGGAAGAAATTAAGTTTAAAGTATATTTTAATAGACTGTACCAAATAAACATTACCATTCTTTATCATACAATTAATTAACAAAGGAATTTACATTTTGTTAAATGTTTTGTAATATTTCTTCTTTTATTCATTTATCATCATATATCTTATGAACTGCCTATAGCCTCCCACTGAGCTAAGCTGAACATAAACTTAAATATAGAGTCTCAGTAATAATTTTGTATTATATATCTTATTATATTGTTCTATTCATTAATAGAACTGGCGCCTGGGCAATTCGCTCATGTAATGTATATGAGCAGTGTTGGGAGTGTATATATATATATATATATATATATATATATATATATATATATATATATATATATATATATATATATATATATATATATATATATATATATATATATATATACAATAGGTGACATAAAACCATTCTTAAATGCTGTAAGTCTTATAATGGCAGGTCCCTGAGAAATGGAATGGGGGATCAAGTGCTATTTGGCAGAAAGTCTCAAAAGAATGAGCATACTTGGGCTTCTTATTGTTAGTTTTATATTGAGTGTAAAGGACACAGGTGAATGTGTAAATCATTCCCACCATGTTATACCATAAAAGTGGTTTTTAACACATCACTTCTGAATGAGTCTACAAAAATATATCAGTACACTATTACAAAAAATGTTATTTATTTAAACTTATTAGAAATAAAATTTCAAATTTATATTTTATTCTTGTTTGTGGGGATGGGTGATATTGTACAATCTACAAACACATGGTCCAAATATATTGGCATTTGAGAATACTTAAATGCTAAAAACAAGTAAAAATTAAAGATTCCCTAAAAGATGCAATTGCTTAGTAAAAATATACAATAAGAGTTGATTTTTTTTTTGTTTGACATTATTTTTCTGTAATTTAATAAAAGTTGACATTGGAAAAAAAATGTCATACAGATTGCTATTCCAGATAATGAAAAAAAACATTCCAAACATCAAACATTACAATCAATAAAATCTTTAGGTTATTGATTAAAGATGGTGGAAATAATTTATTAAAAAAAATAACGTTGTACCAGAAAAAGAAAATAAATGTATAAGATTATAAAGCTAAAACTCATGATAATAACAATATGCGCAGAAGTTTCAAAAACTGTACCAACGTATAAAAAGAAGAAAACAACTTTGATCTAGGTCTATCATTCATTTTCTGGTTATGTGTTTTTAGAGTTGGAAATTTCCATGAGAGTGACTTGTTGCAGTGAGATGCATCTGCACAGGAACACTACTCACTTGCTGAATGAGTCATCATTCAATAATTGAAATTAAGCCTTGTGAATACCATCTTTCATAATGAAGAGGTCATCACAACTGAGCTTATTTGGCACTTCTAATAATAATAAAGAACGCTACAGGTATCACAGTAATAGATCAGTGGAAGCTGGACATGTGGATTTTATACAATTTCTTCTCTCTTACTTCCTCTCTTCCCTTTTTCTTTTTTTAAAAGATGATGGTGATTCTTTAAAGAACCATAGGATCTGAACTAGATCTTCACTAAAAGATGTGCTTTTAATGGGGTTAACCAGGATTATGGCCATTCTATTTGTCTGGTATAGGTGTATAGACAAATGACCAGCTCATAGTTGCTTATATCTTGGGACAAATAATAGCAGCTAACAATGCATTGTCTTTTTTGTTACAGCCATGAATATATCAATCCAGAGTCTGTATTTTAGATAGCAATATTTAATAGTGTCCATTCTAAGACCATTTTACTGTTTAGTTTTGGCTTGGAGATTGATTGATCTTTCTTGATCAGGGTAAAATACATTGCTTTCTTAACTAACTTAAATGCAATAAACCATTACTTATATATAGCTTAACATATTCTCTCAGTCATTTTATAAAACTACAATCCCATGGTATCTTAATAATAAAATAGTGTAAAGACTAAATCATTTCTCTCCTGCTTTTAGTAACAAGAACTTAAAAAAATCCTCTTTAAAACTCAATAGCTTTTACTTAATTAATATATTTTAATATTTTTCTCTTCTTCTTTTATATCTAGCTGTTCAAAGATGAGACATCATCATCCTCAAGTTCACAAGCAATCAGCTCACAATCTCTTCAAACAAACCACCTATTCTCACCTTTTTTAGAAAAAAAAAACCATTAAAACTTTTACTTATACTTTTTTTCAAGTAAAAAAAGTTATTTATTATTTTTTCTTCCATATCAAACCTGCCTGTTTTTTCAACAATTTTATAAATTAAAATGTATACAAAAATTTTCTTTTTTCTTTGATATATGATATCTGTGATAGTAAATTGTAAACAGTAATACTGATTCACCCTCTCAAACCTTTTGTTTCAAACATATGTATGGTCTCAAACTATTTATTTACTAAAATATCTTAGATTAATGATTAAACAATTTATTTTAGCTTGTTTTAACAAAAGGTAATTATAACATGAAATCATCATATCTTTTAGTAAAACATAAAAGTTTGATGTGACTAAATATTTCTTTTCTATATTCATTTTTTTCCTTTTCTACCTACTAAGTAAAATCATACATAAATACCTACATAACTGTGACACACATGCACAAAAAAAAGTTTTGTGGGACGGCTAATTTTCTCTCCATTCATTAATTTATGTTGGATTTCACCCTATCCTTACAATGTATTGTACTGCTAGTGAATATATATATATATGAAAAATAAAAACAAGTTAGTCACGTAACCTTAATATATATATATATATATATATATATATATATGTTGCCAGCAATACATATATAGCTTATGTTACATGTTTTCATTTAAAAATAAGTTATCTGATTTATTAAGAAATAAAGTATAATGTTTTAGAATAGTTTTCGTTTTCAGATTTTTAAAATGCAGTTTTGTAAAATAAAATTGTTTTATTTAAAAAAAAAAAAAATAGAACATGGGGTGGGGGAAAATCTAAAATAAAATTAGAAAAAGATTTTAAAACTTTTTTTTTCATTTTAAAGAAAACTCCCTTTATAAAGTAAATATGTAAAGTTAGAATAAAATTAGTTTGTAAAAACAAATGTTACTAAACTTTCACAATTGTAATTAGCTTAATAAGATTTCTGATTGGTAAAAATGGTATTAATAAAAAAAAAAAAATGGTATTAATTAAAAAACTCTGTAAACTATCTTATCGGTAAGAAAGATTAAAACATTAGATTAATGCAAATGTAAAAATGATTAATTAAAAGACAGATTTCAAGTTGCATTCAAAATTAAAAATGTGATAAGGAATTAAAAACAATGAGAGAAAAAATATATAGAGTTGTTATTCAGTCAGGTTTGTTAAATACAATTGGGATTGCAATTAGTGTTATCACTATTCAGTTTGGTCTTTAAACTGTAAATTAGTTTGGACAGAATCTAAATGACCAGAGATCCAAATATTCAGAAACTGTAAAAGCGGTAATAAGCCAGTCATTACTGCTGTGGTCAACATTAATGTAGAGGCCACATAAGCCATAGGAGTGTCCAACAGGGCTTCATTCCCCCAGCCCTCAGCCATCATCTATTCCACCTAAATCAATACCTGGAATCAGTGACAAGATTGTAAAGTAGAAACTGCCACATACTCTATTTTTCTTATTATTTGTCATAAACCTGGATGGAAAGCCATGTAATCTTTGATGGAGAAACAAAAGGCCAACCAGTTGGAAAATAAAGCAAATTAGAACCTAGGTAAAAATACTTTTAAATATATTCTGATTGCAGCATAGACTTTTTTATTTTAAATAAAATAAACTTTAATTAACAGACTATTATAACTATAACCTAAAGTAATTATTAAAAAAAAATTATGTAAAATTTATTGCAATATTTTATATTATATTAAATATTTGTGTGCATAAATAAATGTTAATGTTTACTTAAATATTATTTTGTCTATTTTCTTTCTTTCTCATGTCACTTTGTTACCTCTGAATTAGTGTAGTTATTTTATGTGTTAAGTAAATGTGCTGGACCCTGTTGAGTGTGAGATAATTGTGACATATGTCAAGTGCTGGATTGTGTGCCTGTTGTCCAAAGTATGCAGATTATAACCTATTGTTGACTAGTGTCTGAGGTTGATCCTCAAAACAAATGAAAATGCTTTCAATGGCAGGAGTTTGAATTCAGCAGTCAAGATGGGTCACAGTCTGGAAATATGATCATGTTATGCTTTGGATAGCTCAATCTGATCATGGTTATTGTTGATGGTTCTGCTATCAATAGTATTCTCTCCTCTGCTTGAAGGGCTGGTCCTTTCACACATTATTTAAAATATAAATTAAAAATTACGTTGAAAGATATTTAAACCCAATTAAATAATAATCTTCTATTTGTACCTGTTTCAAATGCTGTCCAACATGGATGCCAAAAAGCCATAAATTGATCCACCACAATTTAAAAAAGTAAAATTGTAATTAAAATTGGAAAAAAAAGTTTGAAACAGAAATTTAAATTAAACACTAAATTGCATAGTTAAAAAAATTAAAATTGGTGAGCAGTGGAAGAAGAGAAATAGACCAAAGCAAATATTCAGAATCAAAATAGTTAATAATAGTTAAAATATAATTTAATTATATACACTCCATATGTTCTTGTCATTGCAGCTGTTATTACTATGTGATTATTCATATATTATACAAATATGGATGGCTGCTCACCAACATGCATTAGCCAGCGTGGTGAGTTTATTGGCTTTTTACCTCCAAGTTTAAAAATACTTTTTCAATATATACAATCATGACAGACAAAAATAAATGATGGCCCTTATTCCCAGGAGGCTGTAATGTCAACAACCAAGGCAGCAGTTGGTGGCCGAAGGCGGAGGGTGCTAAGAATCCTCTGATTGCAAACTCAGGCTGCCATTTGATGATGACTTTTTATTTAGGTACTTACAACTGCAGATCACTTTCAAGTGAAGGAAGATTGCAAGAGTTAGAAGAAGAAGTATCTTATATTAAATGGAACATTATTGGACTTTGTGAAGTTAGAAGAAAAGGTGAAGAAACAATTGATTTAAAAAGTGGACATATATTCTATTATAAAGGCACACATATTGGAAATACAAGTGGAGTAGGATTCATTATAAATAAAATTGGAAAAACAACATTGTGGAGATTGATGGTGTATTGGACAGAGAATCAAGATTAGTTATACAACTTAATAGCAGATACCAAATGCAGATAATTCAGGTTTATGCCCCAACAAGTTCTCATAGTGATGAAGTAGTAGAAGATTTTTATATGGATGTACAAAATGTTTTTGATCAGAGTAAACAACATTTTAAAATTGTTATGGGAGACTTTAATGCTAGAATTGATAAACAAATAAAAGAAGAATGTGCTGTATGTAATTTTGGTTATGATAATAGAAATGAGACAGGACATAGACTTTTGGAGTTTGCAGAAAAAGAAAAACTTTATATTATGAATTCTTTTTTTGAGAAAAAGGTTAAAAGGAAATGGACATGGAAGCATCCAAATGAAGGTACAGCAGAATTGGATTATATTTTGACTAACAGAAAATACATATTTCAAGATTGTAATGTTCTTAATAAATTTAACACAGGAAGTGATCATCAATTAGTAAGATGTAAGATACATGTTAATGCAAAACTAGAGAGACAAAAATTATTAAGAAAAACAATATTTACAGTTGATATTCCTAATCTTCAGAAACATTCTAATGAATTTAAATTAGAACTTAAAAATATGTTTCAAGTATTAGTAGATTTTGAACAAGATTCAGATTTGAATGAAATTAATAGGAAAATAACTGATACACTTTTAAAAACTGCCACAAAGATAGTTGGTAGCAAAAAGCAGCAATTGACCAATAAAATTTCTACTGAGACTTGAGAATTTATGAAGAAAAGAAGGAATATGAAGATATACAAAAATGATGCATTAAAAAGGATTGAATATCTCAAATTTTGTAAAATGGTGCGGAAAAGAGTTGAAAATGATATAAGAAAGTATAATTGTGAACTAGCAAGAAAAGCTGTAGAAGAGAATAAAAGTCTAAAGAGTGTAAAACAACATTTTGGTATTGGTAGGAAATTTATATCTGCAATAAGAAAAAAAGATGGCATTATTACTAAAAAAAGAGATGGCATCATGAAATGTGTAGAAGACTTCTATCAAGAATTATATAGTAATAAAGAACAAGTACCTCCTATACCTATTATATCTTCTCAATTGCCCAGAATTTTAAATAAGGAGGTGAGATATACAATTAAATTTATGAAGAATAGAAAGGCTCCAGGTAATGATGGAATTGTAATTGATATATTAAAAGAAGCAGGTGAAGAAATAGAAATTTTTTTAGCAAAGTTATATTTCAAATGTCTAAATGATAAAGATGTACCAGATGATTGGAAGAATGCAGTATTTATGTTAATATTTGAAAAAGGTGATAAAGAAGATATTAGAAATTACAGACCTATCAGTCTTTTATCAGTTTTATACAAAAATTTTACTAAGATAATTACAACTCATCTACAGAGAACACTGGACTTCCACCAACCAAAAGAACAAGCTGGATTTAAAAGTGGTTTTAGTACAGTAGATCATATCCAGGTATTGAGAGAAGTTATAGAAAGGACAAATCAATATGAGTTGCCATTATGCTGAGGATTTTTAGATTATGAAAAGGCATTTGATTCTATAAACATTTCTTCAGTGATTAAAATATTGGATCATCAAGGTATAGATCCAGGATATTGTCATATTTTAAAGAATATTTATAAAAATGCAACAGCAACAATTAGATTACATAATGATAGTAGAAAAGTCAACATTGAGAAGGATGTAAGACAGGGTGACACCATATTTCCAAAACTTTTTACAGCAGTGCTGCAAGAAGTATTTTGTGGATTAAAATGGGAAGCTAAAAGAGTGAAAGTAAATGGAGATTATTTAAGTCATTTAGATTTTACAGATGATGTAGTTGTTTTTGCAAATAATGCTTTAGAGTTACAGGAATGTTGCAGAAGTTATCAAATGAAAGTAGGAAAGTAGGACTAAAGATAAATGTTAAAAAGACTAAAGTAATGTTTAATAGATTTTCTCAAAATATGAAAATAAAGATTGATTATGATGAATTAGAAAAAGTTAACAGTTACAAATACATTGGTCAGATTATTAATACAGATGGAAACATAATGGATAAAATTAATCATAGAATTAAACTTGGTTGGAGTGCTTTTGGTAGAAATATCTTGATACTAAAAGAAAATATGCCTATGTGTTTGAAAAGGAAGGTTTTTAATAAATATGTTTTGCCAGTTCTAAGTTATGGATCTGAAACTTGGACACTTAATAGAAGAGCAATACAGAGACTTCAAACCACTTAAAGAAGTATGGAGAGATGCATGTTGGGAGTAACAAGAAGAGATCGAAAACACAATGTATATATAAGATAACAAACAGGTGTTACTGATCTTGAAAAAATTAAAAGATTGAAATGGAGTTGGGCTGGATATATTTCTAGAAGAGATGATAATAGATGGACAATTGAAATTTTAAACTGGATTCCAAGAGATTGTAAAAGACCCAGAAACAGACCACATGTGAGATGTATGGAGAAGAGAAGCTAAAGATCGGAAAAGATGGATTGAACTTGAAGAGACCTTCATCCTGAAGTGATTGAGAATGGTTGATGATGATAATGGGCAGAAATTATTAATTTATTACTAGGGGTTTGGAGTTTGTCAAACACTTCATTCAATCTTAAATATTTATTCGAACACTTTTTTCGACTTAAAAATAGAAGAAAATAATGAAAAGTAAAAACCACCTGACAAAGGTTAGGGAGCTTTAGAGTTGATATTAGTTAAATTGAAGTATAATGATAATGTTATTATTTAAAGTAAAATAATAAAGTTTGCAGGATACCCTTAATTACTATACACATTCTTAAGATTAAATTATTTTTCTCTTGTAGTTAATAATAGCCAGTAATAGTTGAATCGATGATATATATATATATATATATATATATATATATATATATATATATATATATATATATATATATATATATATATATATATATATATATATATATATATATATATATATTACTTAGCACTTAGATAAATTTAAAAATAACAAATATTTACACCAAAACAGTGAAAATTAACAAACATAAATAGATTGCTTTATTCATTAATAGTGTTGAAATATTAAGATCCTCAATATCTTGGTTTGGATTTGGTTAACAATAAAGAACATGTGATGTAATTTTACTCTAAAAGTTGTAGCTTTATGCACCAAATAAATTTCATGGAAATTGTATTCTGTGTAAAAATTAAAGAAAATGTATTTATCCTGTTTATTTTTTAAAATCTAGATAGTCTAAAGATATATAACATCTTTATTGGTAAACCTATGTTCAAAAATATACGAAAAAATATTTTATCATATCAGCATAATTTATGTAAAATATAACAGATCTTTAAATTTTAAATTGTTTTTTGTTTTTGTTTTTTTGCAAAATACTTTGCATATAAATCCACAATATAATGTTGGAATATTTAAAAAAATCACCTGAATGACTTTTGTAGTAGGATTTTGTACTTCATTTTATGATAATTATAACCTTTGTGTTATAATGAATCTTGATCCCAACATACTGTAATAGTTTTATAACAAATTGTTAAAAAGCACGTGTCAATTAGCACTTGTGGCAATCAAATACTTAATGTTTTATTACATTAAATATTAGTTGTTAAAAATATACTATATACAATAGTAACATTTTAAATTATACAATAGTAAATAATATAAAATACTAATATAGAAATTTAAACAGATTTACTATGGACTATTATTTTAATTTAAAACTATTATATGCAGTATATTGTATTTGGTAACTATCATTAAGAGAAAAAAATGATGGGATGATATGGGGAGATGGCAATACAAATGAACCCCAAACAATAAATAAACATCATCAAATAACATAGAATTAACATATAATCAGTAACAAATATAAAAAGAATAAATATAAAAAAGCATAAGTCCATCAGTATTTAATAAAAATATAAGTAGTTGTAATAAATTGTTACATTTTCATTTACCATTGTCAAACTCCCTCCACTCACAACTTTGATATCATCCATTTCAGATAAATACACTAATCATAAGTTACATTTCCAGTATTTAACAGTCATCCTACGTAAATTTAAAACAGTTACATTATAAACTATAGACTAATTATCTATCCACTGCCAAACTTAGGGGAAAATAGAAAACAATCATCTGGATACACATACTTAAATACTAAAATATCTATCATAAAAACTAATGCTGGGATACAGATACATGATAACAATAATGAATGCTTTGGTCATATGATACCATGATTTTTCAGAACTACTATAAATTAATTTCTAATCTGTAAAAATAAAATGCAGTAAATATACTTTGAAGTTGATCTTGACCTTTTTGCCATCCAGAAACCTATCTGGACATGCAAACACAAATATATATCCCACAATATATATAAATTAATTGTTACTTTTCCAGAGTTATCTCAGGATTAAATGACTCTAAGGACTATTACTATGAGCAAGAGAAATATAAATATACCTCATCAATCTACTTTAAATAGTTTTATTGGTATAATTTATAAATCCCTTATAACATTGTTATAATAAAATCAAGTCAAATGCACTGTCAAATCATAGAATAGATAGCTGGAGAATTAACCATTAAATTGGAACCAATATCTATTAACCTAGTGAAGTAAAGTTCAAAACTTTTGGTTGGTCAATTACAAAATCAACAGTAAAAATATATTCATCTTTTAATATTACATTTATTTTAGTTTTATTTGTAAAAAGCAAATTAATAATTTGTCAGATTGCTTTTCAAAAATAAATTTCTATTTATAATTATAAAAGTAATCTATAATGAAAAACATAGAATGAACATTTCATAATCTATTAGAAAATGCAGCCTACATCATTGATTTTTTTTCTCACTTTATGTTCTTGTAAAAGTGAACAAGTTTTATTACAATCTTAACTATTCTTCTAAAATAATTATATTTTCAGCATATTTTATCAAAATAATTTATAATATGTACAAGAATGTGAAAAAAATACTCTAAAACATACATTTTTATTTTGAAAATCAAAGCAAAGAACTTAGACCTGTCAAAATTGTTGACAAGTATTCCTTTTTGTTGAAAATAAGAAACAACCAATCAGTACCTTGGAAAGTCTACCTTCTCCCATTATTATTGCTTTAAATTTAAATAATATTAATTTTTCACTTGTAAAATAATTCTAGACAAGGTAGCATCATATGGTGCATTTTACTCTAAAATGACTATAAATTTTCTATGATAATGGAAAAATTAGCAGTTTTAGAGCAGTTTAAAGCTATAAACAAAAATGCTCATTGCATCTTTCTGTATAATTAAAGACACAATTTTAAAACCATTATTTAATGAAATCAATTAATGAATAATTAAGAATATTGATAAAGATTTGATAATATGATAACTCCAATTCAAATACATTTTTAGCAACAAAATATAATTTAATATAGCAAGAAATGATAGCCTTTTCATTCTAAATACTAAAGTAATTATCATTTCCTTTCATATTTCCTTTTCAATAATTAAAACTAAAAACAATATTTCACCATAAAAGATAAGAAAGTTTTAAATGAATCAAAACCCCTTTTTTATAATTTTGGAGAAAAAATAAAATAAATAAAAATGTTTTAATAAAAATGAATAATAATTATTCATTATTACCAATTATTATTTATATTAAAAGTTATTTCTAAGTATATATGTACACATTATATATGCCTTTTTACAATTTTTTTGTCATTTTGAATTTATAATTTTATTCTTTTACAGTTAATGTTTATTTCTGATTTCTCCAAATATTCTCATTAAATAAACCACTTTTTCCATAGAGATTCTCCTATTAATTTTCTATTTATAGGTTCATATTTTCATTTATCTTTGTTGTGGCTAATATAATTTTCAAACTAACACATCTTTCCTGGGTGGATTGATGCATGTTAATTTTATACATTTTCCAATGCAATAATTTTTAGATTAGTACAAGCTGAAGTGATAATTTTTTCAATAATTTTCAGGTCAGTTTTATAGGCTGAGACAATCATACTTGTGGAAGGAAACATAAGGCTATTGGCAGGATTTCTAGGAGTATTTTTTTCAACATTTTCTTTACATTAACAGATTATATGTTGAGGTTTAGTGGTGCTTAGCACATGATTTCCTTCAAATTCATTTTAAAAAAACATTTATTCAAACTATTAGTGAGATTATCTTTTACAAAGTATTAAATTATTTATCACTGTAATCTTTACAGCCTGGTCACTACTGCTCTTCTCTCAAAAACTGAATCAATAATGACTGTTAATCACAAGATACTCAAGTCAACTGCTTTAACCACTCTTAATTTTTGGAACAATTCTATTTTCCATCTAATACACACTATGTCAGACATGATAGTATTAAACCCTGCTTAAATAAGTGTAATTTTACAAAATTTTATTCAGTTTTTTCTATTAATTAAAAAAAAATTAAATTATTTAAATTCATTTTCTTGTATTTTTCTTAACTATCCAAAAATTAGGTCATTTTAGTTACAATTTCATTCTTGCAGTATTGTTTTTACTTCTTTCTTTCATTAATTGTCATTTTATCAGAAGAATTATGCCTGCTTGTAAAGAAAAGATTTTTTGGTTTAAACCTTCAGTATATAGTTACGCATGATATTGGCATTATTGGGCACTTTCATGGTGCTCAAATTCAGAAGCTGTTATTCATAGTAAATTTAACATATTAATATAGTAGGCAGTATGCAAATTTATAAATTTTCTTGTTCCATTTTTGGACAAAGCCACTCATGATGAACCTTGCCTCTTTGATCTACCTCTTTTGATCTTCAAATACAGCATACACTATATTAACATTTTGCAAATTGATGGTATAACCAGAATATATTTCATGCTTGAGGAACACTAACTTAACACTAGGATCATTTTCATGTGCTTATAGGGATATTTGTGCTGTAAGAGTCTTGTGGTGTTGTTAGTGCACAATTCTTCATAATAAACTGTGTTTCAATGAGAATTGTTGCAGTCATTTTTATACATGATCCTGATGGACTTGGTACTTTGGTTACCTAGCTTTCATGTTGTTCATAAGCTTATTTATGTTAAGAGGGGTTCAAAAGAAGATGCTGATTGTGTTAGAGCATATGTTATATAAATAGGATGACATTCTGGACCTGAGCAGAAGACATATGCAGTTATTCTTATTATTGGGATTTGGAGTTTTTTTTTTATTTTGAAATTGAACTTTTTGAGTGTTCTTATTAAAACATTATAATTGTAACTTGGTACCAAATCTTTAATATAAACCTCATTGTTGGCCTTACAATTTGCTTCACATTTATATAATCTTATGTTTCTATATAGAAAATGTTTGAAACCTGGCAGTTTGTACAAGGTAGGAGAGTGCAAATGTGGATTATTGCTCCCAAAATGTTGACAGATTTGACAATGATTCTATAATCCAGTTTATCTTTTTTTCTTTGCATATAAAGTTTAAAAAATTTAAGACCTTTATATTCATCTTCTTGTTTATTAGCCCATACTCATGTCATGTTATTAATGTATTCATCTAATGCACAATAAGTAAATCATCTACATACAGTATTTAGAATGGATACATTTGGTGAAATATTTTGAGATAATTGCTTCTTCCAATTTTGTTCATGTAATTACTGCAAATTATCCCACTAATTGCTAATCCCTTTGACCAATCATATGTCATTTTATAAAACATTGTTGGAAAATGTGGTAATATTGGTGTCAATTCACTTTAGTGCCTCTATAAAAAAATTGATTTATTAAAATTAAAGTCCAATTTTAATAGTGCTTCATGGACTATATCTATAGACTGAGTGCACAAAACTGATCCATATAGTTCAGTTATATCCAAAGTTGCATTTGAAGTAAATTGCACACACTTAAATTTTGAGTAGGTATCCACTTTACCCACTTTAACATTAATGAAATTTCTTGGAGAAATGGCAGCCATTGGATAAATTCTCATATATTGATTCAGCTTTATTAAACATCTCCTTATAATATTTTTTTTGTATAGATGATACAAATTTATTTTTCTTTTTTTTTTTCAAATTATATGTCTCTTCTTTAAATTTATGTTTATTCATTTGTTCATTGATTTTTGAATATATTCTTCATTAGTTAAAAGGTCAAGCCTATTTCCTTTATCATCTTTAATATAAGCAATATGATTTGTTTATAAATACATCTTTATCATCTCCACACCCCTGCTTTCAAACATTGTCATTTACTTTTATTGGTCTAGCCGTGATTGGCAAATTATAGCTCATGAATCAAATGTGGCTCCTTGATCCCAATCCCGTGGCTCTTTTTATCATAATAAACAAAAACACGTTTTTATTTCTTCATCGAATATTTAAATAGTAGAAATTTGTGAAAAACGAAACTGTCAAAGTAATTTTCTGTTTTTATTGATTTATTTTTAAAATAATTTTTATTTTCATTACAATGTATACATGTTGTATTATATTCCATTACTAAAATAAATTAATGTCCAAATATATCCACAGTCATTCAGAAATTTATATTTTTAGGAACATTTTTCAGCTCCTTCCTTCTGATTCTTTATTGGTAGTGGAGGGGAGGGAGGGATTTAATAAAATAGCTCTTCATATTAAAAAGTTGGCTGACTTCTAGTCTAGACTTTAATAGTTGTGCAACCTTACCAACAATGCTTTCCCTCTAAGGGATATCCTCATATTTTGCCTCCCATGGTCACAATTATTTCTAGGCAGGGTTTTTTTCCCCAATTTCCACGAACAAACATTGATCCATATTCAAAAACTGAATCAACACTGTCTGGGTGCTTGTGGTTTAATAGTTTAACAAACAACTCAGTAATATTGTTCTCTATTTTAACTCAATCATCATACTTAACATTTATCAGTTATACTTTCAAGAACTTTGTAATTCTTTACAATGTTCTTTAATCTATGTGCTTCTTTTTTAATGCTTTTTTGCAGCCATGTTTAATCATCCTAAGTAATTTTGCTTTTAATGAAGTATTTTGTCCTTTTGATGTCTTGAATTATTTAATTGGATACTATAGCAATTAGGAAAAACATTATTATGAAAACATTTCTGTAAAATTGTGATTCTCTCCTGTTTTATTGTCAGCGTCTATTGCACTTTCAAAGCTATCTTATATAAATGACAACCATCCGTATTGAAAACTGTAATTCTACAATTATTTGCTTTTTTCTCTTCTATGAATTGTAATTCTATTATAAGCATTTTACTCACTCATAAAAAAAGATTATTTTGCTTTAAACTTTCAATATATAGCTGGGCATGTATTTGGACCAGTCAGTTATATTCATAGTATCCAAATTCAGTGGTTGAAATTCATGATGACTTTAAAATACCAATACAGAAAGTGTATGCAAATTTGTTTTAGAGAGATGAGAAATGGAAATTAAAACAATATTTCTTAATAAAATGTTAAGATCGTTTTTCTTTTAAAAACTAGTAACTTTTATTTAAAGTTTTAAAATTAAAACTAGTCTATAAATTATCTATCTTATTGAAAGGCTAAAGAGTTGTGAGTTAGAATAATTTGAAGCCTGTCCATTAAAGTATAAAGACTGGCTATCTTAATATAAAGCTGAGAACTGATTATATATATGTGTGTGAGGATAGTAATCTAGACCAACTGATGATTGCTGGTTTAGCATGAAATACATATATTGGTGATTATTTATCTTTTCAACATATGTGTGATCAGGTAAGTCAGCAATATGAGATGGAACTGAGAGTGGTTGGTCATGTGAAAGTCTGAGTTCGAACCCCTCATATATTACATATATGAATGCAGGTTTAAGCCTGTACAATGTATTAATCTATCTTAATTCAGTATATAGAAAGATTTGAGGACAAATATAGACTGAAAACTTCTACGTTCAAATGCCTCTATTTACTTCTATAAGAACCACCCAGTACACTGAGTGAATAAGCTAATTATATATTTATTTTTTTATTTAAAAATCATATGAGTACAACTGAAGAGAGGCAAAATATTATTGGTTTTATTATTTCTATACCTACTCTCTCTTTTACTGCGAATTTAGCAAACTATAAATATTCATATACTTCTTATTTACAATATGATTAGAATTTTCATATAATCGTTTAAGAATAAAAATTTTCAGTTAAGTCAATACTTGTTATTAAAAAACACACAAAAAATAATTATCATTTCCTCATTCTCAGTTTATCTAAATTTAATAAATGAGAAATATCTGACCTAGCAAAATTTGCCTCTCCATAATATATATTTATACAATAGTACAATGGATTCTTTAATATACATAAATAAAATGTTTCGGGGGGGGGGGGGTAAACTGTATATTATATTAGTCCCTGATGTTTCAATGAAATAACATATATCATTGTCAAGGTCATGTTTTTAAAGAAAACCCATTCGATCTCAAGCTGTAACAGCATTGAGTATGGAATAAAAACAATCTGTCTTTTAGATATTCGAAGGCTGATTATTCAAAATATGTGTAATAACAAAATGTTTATTTTCGTCAGTTTCACTATTCTTCAACCAGATTTTAGAAAAAAGAGACAAAATACGTGGTCTGCACAAAGTGGAAATGTGTTGTGCTTCAAACGCTTTATTTAAACCACTCAGTCTTTTTAATATTTTAATAGATTCCCTCATGGTTCTCAATTTACACTTTTCAAAATTAACAAGTATGTTAGCATTATCAAAATCAGGTTTGAGACCAATTTTTAAAAATGTAAAATAAAAGCTGATGTATTTAACTTTTGATTGAATACATTTTTATTATTTTATTATTAATTTTTATTTTTATTATTAATACAAAATAAAACACGGTTTAACCTAAAATGTACTTTATGTACATCATATAACTGTGAAAACGTTAAATATATAGTATACAGCTACAAAATGTGATAATATGGACGTAAGTAGAATAAGAGACTTTATATATCTCACCCAAATTGCTTCATTTATACCAATACATTATTTAAAGGAATTCATCATCACCATCATCAACCATTATCAATCCACTGCAGGATGGTCTTTTCAAGTTCAATCCATCTTCTCCGATCTTTAGCTTCTCTTCTCCACATCACCCCTGCACACTTTTCTATTTCATCCATCCAACTCACATGTAGTATCTTTCTGGGTCTTTTACAATCTCTTGGAATCCAGTTTACCACATCAGTCTTTTAATTTTTTCAGTGAGGTCAGTAACGCCAGTTTGTACTCTTACCCATATATTGCATTTTCCATCTCTTCTTGTTACACCCAACATGCATCTCTCCATAGTTTTTTGAGTGGTCTGAAGTCTCTGTATTGCTTTTCTATTAAGTGTCAAAGTCTAAAATCCATAAGTAAGAACTGGCAAAACATATTTATTAAAAACCTTCCTTTTCAAACACATAGGCATATATCAAGTTATTTCTACCAAAAATACCCCAATCAAGTTAAATTCTATGATTAATTTCATCCATTATGTTTCCATCTGTATTAATAATATGACCAAGGTACTTGTAACTGTAACTTTTTTTAACTCATCATAATCAATCTTTATTTTCATATTTTGAAAAAATCCATTAAACATTACTTTAGTCTTTTTAACATTTATCTTTAGTCCTACTTTTTTACTTTCATCTAATAACTCCTGCAACATTTCCTGCAGATATAAAGCATTATTTGCAAAAACAACTACATCATCTTCAAAATCTAAGTGACTTTAAAGAATCTCCATTTACTTTCACTTTTTCAGTTTCCGATTTTAATCCACAAAGTATTTATTGCAGCAGTGCTGTAAAAATTTTTGAAGATATGGAGTCACCCTGTCTTACACCCTTCTCAATGTTGACCTTCCCAGGATCATTATGTAATCTAATTGTTGCTGTTACATTTTTATAAATATTCTTTAAAATATGACAATATCCTGGATCTAGACCTTGATGATCCAATGCTTTAATCACTGAAGAAAAATGTTTATAGAATCAAATGCGTTTTCATAATCTACAAATCCAAAGTACAATGGCAAATCATATTTATTTGTCCTTTCTATAACTTCTCTCAATACCTGGATATTATCTACTGACCGAAAAACCACTTTTAAATCCAGCTTGTTCTCTTGGCTGGTGGAAATCCAATGTTCTCTGTAGACGAGTTGTAATTATCTTCATAAAAATTTTATATAAAACTGATAAAAGACTGACAGGTCTATAATTTTTAATATCTTTTTTATTACCTTTTAAAAATATTAATATTAATACTGCATGTTTCCAATCATCTGATACATTTTTTATTATGTAGACATTTGGTATATAACTTTGCTAAAGAAATCTCTATTTCTTCACCTGCTTCTTTTAATATATCCATTATAATTCTTTTTTTCATACATTTAATTGCATTTCTCACTTCTTCATTTAAAATTCTGGGATATAGGAGGTACTTGTTTTTTATTACTATATAATTCTTGATAGAAGTCTTTTACCCATTTCATGATGTCATCTCTCTTTTTAGTAATTATTCCATTTTTTTCTTATTGCAGATATAAATTTCTTACCAATACCAAAATGTTGTTTTATACTCTTGAGACTTTTATTCTCTTCTACAGCTTTTCTTGCTAGTTCACAAGTTATACTTTCTTATATCATTTTCAACTGTTTTCTGCACCATTTTACAAAATTCAAGATATTCAATCCTTTTTAATGCATCATTTTTGTATGTCTTCATATTTCTTATTTTCTTCATAAATTATCTAGTCTCAATAAAAATTTTATTGGTCAAACTTTGTTTCAGTTTTTAAAAGTGTATCAGTTATTTTCATATTAATTTCCTTCAAATCTGAATCATGTTTAAAATGTACTAATACTTGAAACCGATTTGTAAGTTCTAATTTAAATTCATTAGAATGTTTCTGGAAATTATAAATATCAATTGTAAAGTTTGTTATTGACTCAAAGGAGATCCTTTGATTTCTCTTGGAGGCTTAAAGGAACTGAGCAGGGTAAATTCTTAAAGTCCACTCCTTATATTTTTGTTGTTGCAGCTATTATTACTATGTGATTATTCATATAGTATACAAACATGGATGGGCTTCTCACCAACAGGCATTAGCCAGTGTGGTAAGTTTATTGGCTTTTTACCTCTGAGTTTAAGATCAAGAAACACCATGGTCTTTCTTCTCAGTGCCTGATAAGGCAGAATGAATGTTTGTGTAAATGATAAATATTTTTCCAATAGTTATATACAATTATGACAGACAAAAATAAAGCATGACCCTTATTCTCAGGAGGCTGTAAAGTCACCAACCAAGGTAGCAGTTGGTGTTCAAAGCAGAGGGTGCTAAGAATCCCTTGATTGTGAACCCAGGCTGCCATTTGATGACTTTTTTTATTTAGGTACTTACAATTGTAGATCACTTTCAAGTGAAGGAAGATTGCAAGAATTTGAAGAACTGTCTTATATTAAATGGAATCTTATTGGACTTTGTGAAGTTAGAAGAAAAATGAAGAGATAATTGATTTAAAAAGTGAACATGTACTCTATTATAAAGGCACAAATATTGGAAATACAAGTGGAGTAGGATTCATTATAAATGAAAAGTGAAAAAACAACATTGTGGAGATTGATGGTATATTGGACAGAGTGGCAAGATTAGTTGTACAACTTAATAGCAGATATCAAATGCAGATAATTCAGGTTTATGCCCCAACAAGTTTTCATAGTCATGAAATAGTAGAAGATTTTTATATTGTTATACAAAAGGCTTTTGATCAGAGTAAACAACATTTTAAAATTGTTATTGGAAACTTTAATGCAAGAATTGGTAAACAAATGAAAGATGAAAGTGTTGTAGGTAATTTTGGTTATGGTAATAGAAATGAGAGAGGATATAGACTTGTGGAGTTTGCAGAAAAAAAAAAATCATTATATTATGATTTTTTTTTTTTTTGAGAAAAATGTTAAAAGGAAATGGACATGGAAACATCCAAATGAAGGTACAGCAGAATTGGATTATATTTTGACTAACAGAAAATATATATTTCAAGATTGTAATGTTCTTAATAAATTTAACACAAGAAGTGATCATCGATTAGTAAGATATAAGATATGTGTTAATGCAAAACTAGGGAGACAAAAATTTAAAGAAATTACTTAGTCATAAGTGCTGATTTGATACTATGAAATTTATGGTTCTTGAAAACTATTTACAAATATATATATATATATATATATATATATATATTTGTAAATAGTTTTCAATATATATATATATATATTAGCTGATAGGATAATTAATCCCTAATTTAGCAATACATAGAATTAATAATAATAATCTATTTACAATTTGAAAGTGAATTATGGATATACCTATAAAATATAGTAAATAAACAAACTTGTTATATTGATGTTAAATGTTCGAATCCATGGTGGTGTAAAAACAAGACATATATTTATAACTAAGAGAAAATATGTACGCGTATATGTATTTACACTTCAATAAAAAATATCAATACATGTTTTAACTTATTACCATTTAATCAGTCTAATTAATGGGGAGGGGGGGAGCTAAATAAGTTATTGATACCTGCATAAACTGATGAGATTATAATTTGGAACAAAGATAATTATTTCTCTTAATTATATGTGTGGACTATTAATAGTAAAATAAAACAACTAACATAAATAATTGCAATAAACATAAATTAATTTCAAAATTTGATTTAATAATCTGTGGTAGGCATTAATTGCTTGACGGGAATGAGTTTGTTAGATGTCCCATAATAAATAAAATGTGAAATATTGTTGCAATATTTGCTATTAAGAGGTAGTGTAAATCATGTTAGATGCCTCTAAAAAATAATCATCCACTTATTATTTGTCATAGACAATATATTATATGGTAGGTTGAATGTGTTTAAGCTATGATTTTATATATATCCGTGTGGTTTCATTATCTTAATTTTTTACAGAAAGACAGTGTTTTATTCCTATGTTATATAATGTTCCTTAAACACACATGAACTGAAGGTCTATTCGTGAAACAAACAGCTATCTGATGTGAAGTAGCCCAGTATGACGTTACAATATTATAATGACGCTGAATAGTATTAAAATCTATATTTCTTTATAGACAGTCCTCGCAATGTATATATTTTAGCACAGCTGCTTAACTTTCTTATTGATATTAAATATCAATATTTAATATAAAATATTTGTCTGTATTTAATGGAAATCGATTATACATTCCGTGAATATTTCGATGAAAAAAAATTTTGTTTAGAACACAAGTTCTAAATGACCAATAGTTGTAAAACCCTTACACTTTCGTTTATTTAGGAGAATAGTTAACTCAACTTTTATTAAGCTTCCATGAAATAAACTTTCTTTATATAGATCTTTATTGTTGCCCCTCTGATAAAATAAAGTCTACTTAATTTTAATTTCTTCTAAGCTTTTAAAAGAAAAAGGAGCAGTATCTTTTTGTTTTTTGTTGATAATAACTCTCGAACTGTTTCTATATCTTCACGATTTTATTTACAAGATTTCATCAAGCAATTTTTTTTTTTTTTGTTAAACATTATTTAAAACATTAATCATTTTTGAGTATAACAAATTTATATAAAATTGACACGTCTTCTTTATTTCTAATATTCCTATCGAGTTATGTGTGTGTATCTATGAATATGTATGTAGGTAATGGTTATTGATTTATCAATAAGGTAATGAATTCTTGTAATGTATATAAAGAGTTCGAACTGTGTTTGATACTGTTCTGTCTTCTGTTATAAGGAAATCGTGTCAGTCGGAGATTTGAATGATATATTAAGTGAGTAAAAAAAAATTATAATGTGTCCTTTGACTATAAAAAGGATAATTTACACTTAGGTAGTACAATATATATATATATATATACTTCAAAGCTTCAGAAAATATTCAAATGAAAGTAACAAAGTAAGACTAAAGATAAGAAATAAAAAGAACTAAGCTAATGTTTAATGTCTTTATCACAGAAGTAGAAATAAAATATTGATAATAATGCATTAAAAGAACTTAATAACTTAAATAGGAAGGGCAATTTATTAGTACAGAATGAAAAATAATAAATACTATTATTCATGCAATTATTTTGTTGGCGTAATTTAGTACAAATTATTTAATATTAAAAAGAAATATGCCTATATGCTTGAAAAGAAAAATTATTAATAAAAGTGATTTACTAAGTTTTATTAATGGATCTGAGATTTGATCTCTTAGCAAAAGAACAGTACAGACAATTCAGCCAACTTAATGAAGTGTAAAAAAATATATATGTTAAGAATAATGAGAAAGGATTGAAAGTGAAATGCATGGGTGAAAGAAGGGGTTTTACAGTCATCATTGTTTGAATTTAGAGATTAAAGTAGAGCTGAATCGGTAAGATTTCTAGAAGATAGAATAATAATTGGATAATCAAAATTCTAAACTCTATTCCAAGATAGTGTTAGAAACAAAATAAGACACATGTAAAATGGATCAATGAAATAAACGATGTTCACTGATGTGATGCAATTATTATTATTTTTTTAATTTGTTAACTATTTTCATATTTACTGCATTTTGAATAAAATTGATGGAATATAAAATCAAATGAAAGGAAGTTTATTAAAATTAATTTACTAAGATTTTTATAAGGGTAATTGAACATGGCAGAAATACATTAGATATTGTGAAGGAATATTTCTAAGGTGTTAAACATGATTGGTATTAAAAAAGGCAATAGTCAAACTTTGATTAAAGAGCAATACGATAAAATACTTGATAAAATTACAGAAACATGAAAGCAGTTTCTATGAATCTAGAAGATTATTAAAAGCTGAAACATTATAATAGTATAAATGTTAGTGAATGTGAAAAACTTATTTATCTCTCAAATGAAAAAATATCAAATTTTTTATATTATATCCATGATGAAGAATTTATTAATGTAATCCATGAAACTTACTTATCTATATATCATAGTGGAAAAAATCATATGAAGTAAAAGTTATAAAAAATACAAAAATGTAATATGTGATTCTTTGTCAGAAGAAATCTAAACTACTCAAGAAGGATTTAATGATTCAATCAAGATTATTTCACAAAATGATATCCACATGATAAATGGATCTCAGTCCCAACTACTCCAAGATTATAATTTTGTATATCAAATCATCTTTCAGTTAGGCCATCTTTATCCCTTGAAAAGAAAATATGCAGAGGAAATAGATATATGTTGTTATAAATTTTCAGAAATTTAAGGACCCCAATATTACAAAGCAACATTGGTCATGAATTTTGTAATTAAATTATAGGAGAAAAATGTGAATTGAGCTGAAAATGATATCCAGTAATGAAAGGCAGAATCAGTCTCAAGATTTGTAAATCAGAATGTTGAAAGCTCTTGGTTAAAAAGCAACAAAATTCAGTATTGGGCTGAAAGATTGTGGTTTGTGCAGCTTATTATAAAGCTGTGTTGGGTTTACCCATAAAAGTTGGACAAATATATCATACTTTTATAATGATTCTGTAGAAAAATATTCACACTGAGTAGGAGCTACAAGAAGTAATTAAATCATTATATTAAAATTATCATCACTCAATAGGACTCAATAAATATATTTCAAAAAACATACAGATAATTTAGCACCCAGCATTCAAACAACCTGATATGACTATTCCAGTTGTATGTTTTATATCGATTAAATTATTAATATACAGTTCTACATGGCTTCTAGTTTTGAGCATTGTGTATATCTCTTTTCTATTGCTACTTTTTTTCAATATTATCAATAAAAGTCACTTTTGAGGTTTAGCAATATAAAACATCTTTTTTGATATTGAACATGTTATCATCTTATTAATTATGCTATTACTATATTAATAAGCCTCATTGTGCAGATTTATAACCCAAAATATTTTATATATACTCTATCATTAAATAAACTGACCAGTCTCAATCCTTCTTATGCAATCCTCTCTAGAATAGAGTGATTCCCATACCTTAATATATATTTATTTTCAAATATACTGTCATGTATTAAATATTTTATTGACAACTTTATATTCACACTACTGTTTTAATAAAATATGAGTACATTTTATAAATGCTAATCCTATTATTCATTTATATAATTATACAAACATAAAGTTGAGTAGAAGAGAAAGGAGGTTCAGATCACACAATTTTTTGTATTAAATATGGAAAAGTTATCTTTGATTGCATATATTATTCAAATATACCAGAACATTAGATGAGCAAAGAAGAAATGTTTATATTATAGTTAATATATATTCAAATAAAAATGGTTCAATTCAAATATAGTAAATAAGATGATGTTTTTGATGACTTATAAACTATGACAGAAGATTAAACTAAATACAATTGCTCTCAAAAGTATTTTTGTTTTTCTAGTTTCAATAATAATTTAAAAATAAAACTTTAAAGATCCAAAGTTTTTAAAGAAGTTTAGTTTTGGAAAGCTTGTTTACACCTGATCATTATTATTTATAAATTATTGCCATTATTTTTGCATGCCTGCCCCCCCCTCAATTGATTGCATGATTTTTTCAGGATTGTGGATATTAATAGCATATTGGATGCTAATAGCATTATTTTTGGAGTGACTTTGATAGGCAAACACAAACTAAATCAATTAATAATAATAAGTTAAATTTTTATTAACAATAGATGTATAAACTTGTTGCTTATATATTTGCAACTATTACAAAATATAATTAATATAAACATAATAATTATTAAAAATATTTTAAATTAAGGTTCTAAAATAATTTTATTGATAAGAACCTACCAAGGTTAAAGTTTAAAAAGTTTGAAACCACTGTTTTTTGCAGATATCATTCTCTTATGAATAAATACTAATTACTTTAGGTAGGATGACAGTTATTCTTCCTGGACATTAGAAATGTTAGATAGGGATAATTAGTAGGTCTTTGTAGGTCTTAAAACACAGTCCATGTCTTTCCTCATGGCATGATGAAAGCAGACAATGGCTGGTTTTAGTAAACCAGCTTTAGTCTCTGGATCTAAGTGCATAGACATTTCAACTGGGGTCATTTCTAGCCACACATCATAGACAAATGCAGTACTGGACATTACCACTGAAAATACTTATAACAACAGCAAGGTATTACATTGGAACATTTTAAACCAATGGGTTTTTTTTCTCTTAATGGAATCACATCAGCGCTGCTTTTTAAATTAAGGCTTAGAATAAACTAGACTTTACTACCATAGTTGTTCATTGATTTATGACCACTTGTAGTTTTTTACACTTGGCACTGGACTCAGTAGGTGTTTTCCACACAACAAGACACAGTTACAAAGTTTAACATCTGATCATTTATGACAAATATTTATTGATAAATATTTTTTGATTTGTAAAATCATGATGGCAAAAAATATATAGTTTTTCACTTTTTCCTTTATTTAAAATATCAATAGGAAGAAAGAATAAAAATTATCACTGAATTTTAAAAGTTGATCAATAAACTTTTTAATTTTAGTAATCAACAATTTTCAATAACATATTTAGAGTTTACATTCAATTTACTATAAGAATGGGCAAATTATTTACTAAATGCCTCATTCAGAATGCAAATCAGAAAGTCACAAAATACTTTATATTTTTATAAATTATGCAATTGCAAATTATTGTGAATCACAAATTCTTTCTTTACCTAATATAAGCATTGTTTTTAACTTTAAATAGGACACCTCCTTTTAAAAATATAACATTTTATAAAAAAAAATGTAAATGACTTGTTTTTTTTAATTGTTTAAACTGGAATACTTAAGTGATGAATATGCAATATCTATTACAAAGAAATCAAGTCATATGTCACATGACCTAATTTTTAACATATGTAATATCTAGTATGCACACATACACTTATAACAATGCACACATTTATATGTTTTGATTATAACAGTTTTGTAATGTAATTAGTTTGTGCTGTTATTGGATTTCTTTTATTGCATGTATGGAAACAATATTAACATTAACCATACTAGGCCGATTATAAAAACACATACAGTTTTACTCTGAACAGAAAACTAAATTATTTCTCAAAATATTTCATAAATCAGAAAGTTCATACAAAAATGAGAAAGTATAATGATTACTAGGGGAAAAAAATCTTCTTATATTAAATTTAAATAATATGTATATCTGATTAAGATAATAAAGATAAAAGTGATACTTAAGGAAGAAACATTTTATGAAGCATATTGTTAATAAAAAGAAGCCCACCCTAATAAAAAATTTTTAGTTGTTGTATCTTTTTTAAATGATCATTTACTGCAGCCATTTTGAGATCTTTCTCAAACAATATTAACATTTCATTAAATTATAATTTAGTAAAATAAAAATAGTTTATTTTTGATGTGTTTTGTTTTTAATTATTTAACCAATATTTTTGTCTCAATCAACAGATCTGATTTTTTTTATATAAATTTAGTGAAAATTATTATTTTTTACCATTATTGTGTTAGTTAAGAATGGTGTGTTTTTTGGACTAGAGAAAATTAATGCATTCCATAAATACAATAGTATGAATAAATATTGTTTTTGAGGAAACATTTAAAGCTTATTTTCAGTTATGCAAATTTGTATTTTTTGCATTGTTTTTTTTGTTTTTGGCAACATTTTTTTTTACACTTGCAACGAATGTCTACATGAATTTATTGACTAAAATTAAATTATTAAATGATATTTTCAACTTATGTTTAGTATCATCTGATTATATAAAAATTGATTATATTTTTAATAATTAACCTTAATGATAACTAGAAAGGTAAATATTTACTTCCAATTACCTATAAATAATTATTTTCTAAAGCTGGTCCAGAATTTAAAAAAAAAATGAAGAAAAAAAAGAAAATTCTTATTTTAAAATTATATTAAAATAAATTATATGTAAATTTTACAAAAAAAAAAAAAAATTACGTGCGGCTAACTTCCAGATACCTTGTGGTTGACTGGTCAACATCTTGGACATCCTTGGTCTAGAAGAAATGTTAATATTGTATGAATTAATTTTTTTTGTGCAATAAATTCTATGCTTTATATTGTTTTCAGATGTTTTAAAGAAAGTATTTATTTTTTATTATACTCAGAACTATTATATTTTTTAAATCATTAATTCATATGTTTGTGGGATCAATTAACTATAACCCAAAATAATGTAAATAAACATAATTTTTGAGTTTAAATAAGCTGTTATTATTGGATTTTTGCTTAGCAAATAGGATGTCTATGTCATACTATGTTTAGATTTTAAAAAGCATAATTTAATGAACATTCAGCCAGAAATCATTCTTGGAAATCATTTATAATTTCAGATATTATTATTTATGTGTTTAAAGAATGCTTGGTGGGGAAAAAGTATTAAACATCATTAAAAATGCTATTAAAAGCTTAGGTGACTCTAAGCTAAAATCAGTGGTATCTTATATGTTCTGTGTAATTAAGAATTCATAATATGAAGGAAGTCAATATGATGGAATAATCCATGCAAGAAGTTGTTAAGAATATATGTTAGTAAAATTCTGGTTTACAATGATAATAACAATAAAAAATAAATTGTATTCTTTACATGTTAATATCACATGATCACTATCTCATACTAGCACATAATTGTTTTAAACAAAGGCAAAACTCTCCATACAGTAGTGCCACCCTGTGCTAACCAGAGTAATCAATAGATGCCAGAAGGCTTGTGCATAAAATCCCTATCTAGTGCCTACTCATCCAATATCCCCAGACTAGTTTCTGGCTTGTGGCCATCATCAGTGAGGAGCCTTGGATCTGAGAGCACTCCACCTAGATCTTAGGATCTAATGCAACCCTCCAGCAGCCACCTTTTAACTCTACTTCACTACAAAACTATGAGAATAAAATTTAAAAACACAAAAATATTTTCAATCTAAGCTCAATAGCTTATATAGTCATACGGGTCTGAACTCAATTCAGAACCCATACATTTTGGTGTCTTTCACTCTTAAACAACCATAAACACCACTAACCTATTATGCAGGATTGGTGTTAAACCATTAAACATCACAATAACCATCTCATACTAGCATATAATTGTTATAAACAAAGCCAAAACTCTCCATACAGTAGTGTGTGTTCATGTTGTGTATTACAGATACCTTCATTTGTGTTATTTTACATCAATATGTTTGAAATATTTTATAACTGTATAAAGTGTGAATCTCACCAGTTCAGTGACATTTGTATAGACCTTTTATTGCTTTTAATACATTTTATATGTCTAAATCATATTAAAAACCTTACCATTTATACTTTTGTTGTAATTGATCAAAAAAAGTCCATGAGTTTGCATTTTTGTTGCAATACCTATTGAAAAAATCTTTGATTATATCTACATTGGAAGGAATGTTTCAATCCTTAGTGAACAAAGGGAACCAAATAATCATGTTACAAATTGCTATTTATGCATGCTACACTAAAATAATAAGTATAAAAAATAAGATTACATTTAGCTACTATAATATTTATATAATCACCATTTTGTATGTTTACACAAGCTGTTTACACAGAGGCCAATCTCTCCATAAAGTAGCACCACCAGTGAAAGCCAGAGTAAGCAATGGATGCAAGAAGGTTTGTGTATGAAATCCCCATATAATGCTACTCATCCAATATTCCAGATATGTTTCCAGTTTATATTTTCATTATCTGAAAGCAGTACAATACCTTCAGATCTAGATGCAGTGCTCTCTGATTACTCACTGATAAAAACCATAAGCTGGAAACTAGTCTGTGAATTTTGGATGAATAGGCACTAGATAGGGATTTCATACACAACTTCTTGCACACATTGATTACTCTGGCTTGTATTCCATGCTTTGTCTTCTGTGTACTATAATATTACTTATGCATTGCATCTTATAATACACAGAAAGAAACTAAACCAGAAATACCCAAGTGCATCTTATAATACACAGAAAGAAACTAAACCAGAAATACCCAAGTGCATCTTATAATACACAGAAAGAAACTAAACCAGAAATACCCAAGTGCATATTGGAACATCATATAGTTGAACCAGACATGAAAACATTTGGATTTGATCATAAATTTGTATGAAATATTTCTGATATGCAGCATAAAATAACACAAGAAAAAGTCAATAATCTTATAAGGGATGTAGAATTGCATAAGAATAAAGTATGACTATGGATCTTTCTTATAGAAACAAAGAAATTATCCCAGGGAAAATATGAAAGACACTCTCACTATGACCACTAATGCTTTGTGTACTTTTATTCTGAAAAAAATGATCTTACTTTCAGGAATAATGACAATAATGTTATGGCAACTTTGGACATAATATGCAAATACAATAAATGGTGTTTGTTTATAAATGCTTCAAATATTAGTTTAAAGGCAGTGTTTTTAAACAATAACAATATGCTGCCCTCAGGTCCAGTGGCCCATGAAAACTGAACTAGAAAATCTATGACTTCCTGAAAACCTTTTAGACTATCATGAATTGTATGTTGTAATTATAAATTTATCACTATTTTAATAGAACTGCAGTAGTGCTTTAAAAATGTTATTGTGATCTCTATGGCAGATTAAATCATACTAAAATGACAATTCTAATATCACAGTAGGATAAAAGCATGTATTGTATTAATTACTTCTATATATTAAACTTGAGCACATGAAATGGTTTATAAAGGTTCTCAATAGAAAAAATTATGGAATATTTATTGGTACTAAGATCAGACAACTTCAAAAGATTGAGAAATTTGAAAATAGGCTGTAAAATAATAAAAGAGAAGCCTTGAAATCTTTCAAAAATTTTAGGAAATATAAGCCCTGAAATTTTTCCAATTTGTGCATTGACATTTAGTGGCTTATGAGGTGATATGTTACAGAAAGTTCCTGATACTGAAGTTGCATAACCTTTATGCCCATTTATATATCTTCTTTATTTATTGCAATGCATTCAGTGGTAAACATGAAAAGCATTTTTATCAGGATAGTACAGCTACTGATAAGCATTCTAAAAGTGATTGATATGCTGAAATGTTGTCAGATTTCTGGAGAAGATTAGAAAAAATATTCCAGAAATGGAATATAAAAAACAAATGAAAAGAATATATTTAAAATGTGTATTTGTAGTTTTTTTTTTTTCCTCTGTAAATTCCAACCAAAAACCAATATCAGGTTTTCCAGATTATTTTTATGTTTAGCACCTAAAAATTACAAAAGATTATTTACTCATGTTTCCATTACTAAACATATTGAACAATTTACTCTAACTGTGATATTTATAATTATTGACTTTTTTAACTGTTGCCAATCTTTTGTTTTCTCTGAGAATCAATTGAACATTACTAGAATATTTTATCATTTATCAAAATCCTAGTTTTTGCTTCCATCTGAAAACTTTTGCAACATGTTTGGAATCTCTGATGCATTATTTACAAAAACATTTACATTACCTTCTAAATTTAGATGATTTTAATAATATGTATTTTTTTTTTACATCTTAGCTTCTGATTTTAATTCATAAGAACGTTTTTATAAAAGATCTGTAAAAGAGTTTGGTGATATGGAATACTCTGTTGGGTATTTGGAATACAAAATTATTCCAGGTGTGTATCTAAAATTTCATGATGATCATATTTTAATTATAATTACATGTACTATTTTTTTTTTTTTGCGTTGATGAATTGTATGAAGGAGTAAAATATTTTCTATGTGTATAAACGCATTAATTTCAACATTGATTTTCCTCTATACTGATGAAGGCAAAATCCAGCAACTAACTCCTCTAGAGATGGACATTTATAGCTCCAAGACGTTTGATGTCCATTGTCTATTTAAGCTTTTATTTGATAGTTTTACTGTAGGACAAAAATAATTGCTCTTGGAAGCACTAGGTAAATACATGAAAGATCATGTGATATTTATATATATTTAGTAAAATGAGTAAAACATATTTTGTTAGGTAATAATTTTATGAAAGTGTTAAACTCAAAACACTTGGAATTATTTTGTTTGATTACACACGTCTCAATTGGGCAGTAATTTATTATTATATATTTTTTAATGTGTGGTGCAAAATATTCCAAAAAGAGTTTTATTATAGACAGAAAGAGTCTTCAGTCAGTGAGAAATATTTATAGTATTGCATTAAAAGGTTTGAAAGTGTATATATGTGTATGCGTGTTCGTATGTGTGTATTTGATTGCAAATATATTCAAATTCTAATGTAAATAGCCTGCAATCATGATATTTAGATAAAAATTAAGACTACTTTTTCTGTGAAAATATTGAAGAATTTAACTCACTTAATGTTCAGATATTTTGAGAAATATATAAGAATGTTAGCATATAATGCTAGAATTGTGGAGAGTTTACGTAATTGTGAACCTCATATCAGGAATATTATGAATTAATTTATATAAATAACGGTTTTATATTTTTATTAAAATAATTAAACAATAAAAGAGTTTATTTTCAATACTCTTCTTTATTTACTGTTCGATCATCCTATAAATGTGTATTTTTAAATTTAGACAAATGTTTGTTTTATATCAATAGATATAAGATAAGAATAAAATTTGAACATATATATATATGTGTGTGTGAATGCAATATTTCCACAATTATTTCCTATTCATTAAAATCTTTTACAATGTATATTCTATAAATTAGAACTATATCTGCATTATTTAAAATCTAAATTGCATAGATTTTTTTGTGTGAGCGCGTGTATTTTTTAACACATTTTAGAGGAAAAGCGTAATTATTTTAATAAAGTTGAAGAAATGTTATTAAATGGAATAATTTTAAATTATAAACTTGAATTAATAAATGGGCATTTTAAAGCTTGTGATTTTGAAAAGTTTTAATTTATAAATATTTGACTGCTCTTTAATTTAATTTAAATTTTTAAAATATACTCTTTAATTCTTTTTTTATATATATAACTCATCTCCAACACATTTCAAAATAATTGTTGTTTTAAAAAAAAATGTCAAAACCATATCACAAAATGTTTATTAATTTTTATACGAAAGAACTGACTTTGACAGGGTTCAATAAAATCATATCCTTTACGGATTGATTTATTTAAAACCATTATCTTTCTAAAACTCCCAACATATTTTAAAAACCATTGTAGTACACGGTTTTAATCTTAAAGATTTTGTTATAATTGAAGATTACAATTAACAATGTGATATTATTTTTTACTTGTCAAAAACTTTTACTGCTAACAATAGTTAGAGCAAGGTTATTTAATATATCAAATCAAACTGAGTTTTGACATTAATTATAAATCAATATAAAGTATATACAATTTAATATTTACAGAATCTTAGAACGGTTTAAACAAAAGACAGTATTTCATACGGAAAATGGATGTTCTTCTCTGGCAAGTTTTTCATTGTGGGAGGATGTGCCTCTATTAATATCACCGACTGCTAGTTTTCAGAAATATATATGTAAACTTTAATGAATGACTTAATAGCAAAAACATAAAAATTTGCATTTACAAAACTTATGCATAAATTATGCCAGAAAGAGAGTATTGTGATTAGCTCAAATAATTACTTATAAAGTGTCACGTGATTATTAAAATTATACATATTATTTGCATTTATGTTTGACAAAATTTGTAACGTGACGAAAATAATGCAGAGGTGTTAAAATGCTTAGAAATGGTGACATAACCATATATATATATTGTTTTTAGGAAAAATATATTGTTAAGTATAATAGCATTGTCAAGCATTGGTGGTTGAGAGGTCAGCGGGTTCGTTTCCCGGCTGATGCTATGACACATGAAAAAAAAAAATATGATAGCATTTTTTTCTGTAGGTCTTTTTTTATTAAAGTTAAATATATAATTATTTGTAATAGAGATAAAAGAGAAAAGCATAAAGAAATTATTTTTGTCTTTGAGGGTTCCGGCCGATGCTATGACACATAAAAAAAAAATGAAAAAAGGAAAAAACATACTTGATTAATAACACAAAAAAAAAAAATTGGAGCGAGTGTTATTCATAATGACGTTTCTCCAAAATTAAAATAAATAATATAAGACTTCAAATATAAAATCTCGTAGTTAGAATTAAACATTGGGTGTCCGGGAAAGAATGATTACTTTCTAAAGTTTGTTAAAAATATAATTGTAAAAGAAGTAAAAATATATCATATAGCTTTTTGTTGTTTTTGTAATAAATGTGGTAAGTTGTTTTTTGTTTATCAAATTAAAGTTTTCATATAAAAATAAACAAATTAGTTCTTATGGTTAAGCTAAAAACGTATTAAAAAATTAGAAATATATGATTAAGAATATGATGCTGATATGGCATTGTCTTGTAATAATCATGTGACTGGAATGAACTGATGATTTGAAACAGGTACATTACATTTTAATTTAATCTTTCGGGAGATTTTTTGAGAAGTTGATTTTATTTAGAATTTTAGCTTTGTAACTTCAACTATTAAAAACTTTTCTAGAAAAAAATGTAATTCAAAATAAATACATATGAAATGTCTATATAAAAAAGTTTTCTGTAATTCTTTAACAACATGGTATGCAAAACATTCTTTTGGCTACCTGGTGGACATATTCATAGCAATAGATGTCCAAGAAGTTTGTAACTTTTATTAAAAAAAATGACTACAAGGTAATCAAAATATGCTTAACATACCATTTTGATTAAGTATTAAACTAAGCTTTTTTTATATACATTTTTTATGTAATTATTTTGAATTTTAGTCTTGCTTTTATCAATCAAAAATTACATAATAGCTAAAATTGTTTGCTAATATCAAAAATTAGAATAGAATCCACACAAAGAAATTATTGCAGATCTTGACAATAAATATTAGATCATTTTATAAGCTGAGAATGATTTGCAATTTATATAATTGTACAGAATTCATCAATAGATTGCACTAAGCCTGTCTGAATCTGAGCATTGGTATCTCCTTAAATTAACATGAGAGGAAAGAAGCATAACACTGAATTATAATTTCAAATAAGTGTTCTATCTGGAAGCAAAGCTAGAACAGTATAAAGAATTTTGAAAGTTGTTATAGAAATGTAAGCAGAAACTTGGAGCCTGTAAGATTATCAAACTATTATATACAAAAGTTTAAGAAAGAAGCTATCAACAAAGCAGATTTAAAAAATATTCTTAAAGTCCTTAATTTAACATAAGTATTTTAACAATATTAAAAAAAATAATGTGTGCTCATACATTTTGAAAATGTGAGCCAATTAATATTTTTTTTATTATACTACTGCTTATAAAATTATTTTAAAAGACATTCTGTCCAATTATTAACTTTAAAAAAAAAAAAAGAAACATAATTGTACATTTTTGGAGGCCATATTAATTGCTTCAGGAAAAGTTTATTAAAAAAGATGTATCTTTAGAAAGAATAGATACTATTTAAATAGCATTTGATAGGTATAATTTTTATTAGATGAACAAATGAGGAGGAGGAAATTATTTTTATATTTGAAAATTTGGTGATTTCCTGAAGGTTTGTGATGATGATGGTGCACCAGTTGTATTTTTATATTGGACTATTTCCATCATCTAATATATGTATTGAATGTCTTTAGATAAATTTAACTTTATTTAAATATTCCAAATACATTCAACTGTTAGTGTTTTGACAGATATTATTCCCCCCTCTTCTTTAGGTGTATCTGGCATGACTAGAGACAGTACTAGCATGGGAATCGAACTTGGACCCTTAGATTCTTTGAGTATTGAATTTTAAGGTAATGCTCTAACCAACTGAGCCATCCAGCCAGTTGGTTATAGCGTTACCTTAAAATTCAATAATAAATGCCAGTTGGTTAAGAGTGTTACCTTAAAATTCAATAATCAAGAATCTAATGATCCAGGTTCAAATCGCATGCTAGTACTGTAACTGGTCAGGCCAGAAATATCTGATGAAAAGGGGAGAATAATATCTCTTGAAATGTTGTGCATATTCTAACCTGTTTGATGTTGAACAATGGAAGAGATAATTATTCTTATTATTGAACTTAGATTTGTGTGGTAAATGGAATAGGTACAGTGAAATGACTGTGATTATGAAGGTTGCAGTCTTAGTAATATAGTTGTAAATGGTACCCTTTATAATACAACTGAAAATTAACATATGGAAAGCCAAATATATTATTGTTATATTATTAAACTTATATATGTATTCTAAATAAAATCAAGAGATGAAATTTACAAGATAATTACTACAGTATTTTAACTATATAGCGATATTAAATATTATAATGTGTGGAGACATAAAAATTAGTGAGCTGTTAGTTTTAAGACTTAATTATAAGGGCAGACAGAAAGTTATTATACCAATAACACACTAGACTTTGTAATTTTGAAATAGTTAACAAACATTAACATTAGCGATGACCATAGTTTATGCTGTAAAGATAAAACAGATTAACAAATTCATCCCACACATGTCAAGAATATAAATAATGATGCTCTTTTCAGATTTTACTAAGGATGATATCAGTAAGCATATCTGTATGATTGGTGGCAAATTATTAAATAAGAATCCTTAATCTTTGATAATAACCATGATGCATGTTGATCTACACCTGACAATCTCCCCTAAAATGATTATATTTTCATATAATCCTGGTAAATTTCTGTTACATTTTTATAATTTAAGGAGACCCTTTTATACCTATTTGAAGTCCTAAAGAGAACAAACAGAATAAGTTTGTTTATAAATTAGTGATTTCAAAAAAAAAAAGAACTACATAGAACAATTTCTCATCAAGAATTGAACAAGAAAAAGAAATTATTGATACTGCAATATGCCCATACATACCAGGAATATCAGACAAACTAAAAATATAAAATATATATCATCAAAACAGTTTTTCAAAGCTATAACAGCCTACAGGAACTTGAACTGATGAAAAACAAAAACTGCATCTGAATGTGGAAAAAATATATCTAAGGTAAACCAGTTGGCTCATTCAAAAGTAATTGAAAAAAAACAAACAGATGGTGATGATTAAAAAACAAACAAATGTACTTAAAGAAGCAAATTACATATCTAGTAGTGAATATATATTTGATTGAAAAATAAAAACAAAAATATTTGATAGTGTAACGAGCACAGACGTTCGTTACATTGTTGTTGTTTTTTATTTATTAAACATGAAAGTAAATTAAAAAGTTCGCATTTAAAAATTTTCTTTTAGAATTAAAAATTGAAATTAAATATCATCTTAAACTCTTATATATTAAATCGCACAGATATAAAAAATTATTAAAATAAAACTGTATTAAAAATAGAAAAGGTATTTTAAAAACAAAAACTTAAAAAGATTTGGAGATAAAATTATATCTTTAAATTTATCTTTAAATATATCTTTGATTTGGAAAACAGGTTAATTAATCAGAAATGGAAATGATAAATTTAATTAGTCAAATGTAAACCAGCCTTGGGCATTTAAATGTAAAAATACCGGTCAGATAGGAAAACAATAGAAACTGTTAGCAAATAAGAAGAAATCCCTATGGAATCGGACCGCAGCGAAAGGACCATCGCATCGGTGACGTAATGTAAATTTATCCTTCACATTAATATAAAAAGGACAAGTTTGGAAATTATTAATTAGTGACTAGTGAATGATTATTACGATGTGAGAGAGATGTGTTAGTGCGGAAGTGAAGGAGAAGGGATTGAAAAAAGACGCACGATTCAATCCCTTCAGCTTTGCTAAGAAAGAAAAAGAAATGAACTATCGTTTCCTACATTGAGGACCAATTAAACTAAAAAAACCTCTGAATGAATAAATAAAACAATGGCTAAATGGATACCAATCTTAGGACTGCGTGGGAATTCACGTTCATGGCAAGCAACGGATAAAGATGAACTTTTTAAACCGTAAGAACTTTATAAATAATGAACATTAAATTAAAATTTTCCATATTTAAATGATTGCAATATTATCCTATCTGACCAACTTAATTTATTAATAATGTTATTTGATGTATTTTTTATTTATTTATTTAAAATCATTTCCATTTATTTAATTTTGTTCTTTAAGTTTTTTTATGATTTCTGTTTTCCGTTAAGTTAAATTATATAAATGTTAAACTTAAGTCGGGCGTGAATGGCTGTATAGATTTGTAAAGTTATATTAGGGGAGGGTAATCTTAGGTTATTTGTTTCGTGGTTAAATTGGGTCAATGGATTGGATATATTGGTGTGATTAGTAGATGTAATATTGATTCGCTACAGGCAGAATCGCTTCATACGCCGCACACTTCCGTTTGCCTATGGAAGGAATTATAAGTCGGATTCCGCAGTTCCTTTCTATGGAGTTTTTTGTTTTATTGCTCTTCTTTAGAGATAGATGTAATATTCCTATCTCATAAGAGGCAATTTCTTCTTTTAACCTTTGTGCTGTTGTATTTTATTACATTGAATACATCGATATATCAGATGAATTGATGCCAGTTTGACTACGAATTTTAGCCTAAGGTTAAATAGGGATAGAATGTTTATTTTCAAAAGCAAATTTATGTGGTCTATTCATACTCGATCCTAAATAAAAATGCATTAAATTTAAGTTGTTTATAGACGCTTGCATGGATTGTTTATTGGTTAACTATGTTTTGCGTTTCCATATTTGATCAAAATATATAGACATTTGATAAATAATGATACCTTACGGTGAGTATCTAAAATGCATTTATTCGGATGTCTTTTAAGTTATTGGTGACAATGCAAGTATCTTATGGTGAATACTATTGGGTTACGTATAAATTTCCCTCCGCAATTGTCAGTAATCAATGATTTTATATTTTGATTGTTTATGTTTATTTTGAAATGTTTTTAACTGTGTAATCTATGTAACCGATCTATAGCAACATATTAAAACAAGCTTCTATAATCCCATCTGTGCGAACTTAATTAAAATGTAAAATTAGAATTTAATAGTAATTAAATGTAAATTAAAGTCAAAAATCAAAGTTAAAAAGAATGTTAAAAATTAAAATGTAAAACTAATACTAAAATAATTTTAAATCTTATATATATGTGCATAAATAAATGTTTGTATGTTAATTACTGGCAGTGGCTTATTTTATTCCTTTTTTTATATATACTCTTAGATTATCTTATTAAATCTCTGCTATTCCACTGAGCTAGTGACATGGGCTAACGACCGGAATCAAAATTTAAAAAAAAAAAAAAAAATTTTTTTTTTTGACTTACGTATCTGCCTACTTTATAAATTTTTCTAGGTTCAAATGCCTAGATGGCGCCCTGTAGTGCAGATTACGTTAAGTCGCTTTCTCCAGATCGTTACAACTGGCTTTCCCAATCTGGGGCCGATCTTTAATAAACCACAAATACCCTGAGCAAATTTTGTCAAAATGAAATATTTTTATCTGTTTACATAAAGTCGTATACTTTAAATCTGATAAAAGCACTGCCAGAAAGAAATAGCACATATATTAAACACGAGAAAATATAAATAATTCTAAACTGTATTTCGTTAAAAAGAAAGTCAAAAGGTTGCGATTGATATGTTTTTTGTTGTTGTAATATAAATTATACTTTAATGTGTATAGGTGCACACAGCCACGTAAGTTTATGATCGAAATGTGGTGCCTTACGATGAGTACCTTTGGGAATTACTTCAGTGTAACCCTATGTATGCATTTCAATCAGTCATAAATAAGTTGGTGGTGTTTATAATTGTGCGGCAAATAGACACGTTTAAACCCATTATTTCTTAAAACATATTTATCTCAATGCAACCTTATTTAAATAAATAATTTATAAAATTTGCTTGTCATGCCGTGTGTAAAAATAAAATGGATTAAAAAAAAAAAAAAGTTAGAACTCTGGTCGGGAGGAGGTGAACGTAAATGGTCCTTGGAAAACGATAGTAAACATTTTTCTTTTTGTATATAGTCTTTTTGTAAAATTATTAACCGGATGTTTTGTAAATGTCTTTGTCAATCGTGTACCATAATTACTAACCCTAAGTAAAATATTTTTTTTTTGATCATTTTTTTTAAGTAACTTTACTGATATGTAACGAGCACAGACGTTCATTACATTGTTGTTTTTTTTTATTTATTAAACATGAAAGTAAATTAAAAAGTTCGCATTTAAAAATTTTCTTTTAGAATTAAAAATTGAAATTAAATATCATCTTAAACTCTTATATATTAAATCGCACAGATATAAAAAATTATTAAAATAAAACTGTATTAAAAATAGAAAAGGTATTTTAAAAACAAAAACTTAAAAAGATTTGGAGATAAAATTATATCTTTAAATTTATCTTTAAATATATCTTTGATTTGGAAAACAGGTTAATTAATCAGAAATGGAAATGATAAATTTAATTAGTCAAATGTAAACCAGCCTTGGGCATTTAAATGTAAAAATACCGGTCAGATAGGAAAACAATAGAAACTGTTAGCAAATAAGAAGAAATCCCTATGGAATCGGACCGCAGCGAAAGGACCATCGCATTGGTGACATAATGTAAATTCAATCCTTCACATTAATATAAAAGGAAAATTTGGAAATTATTAATCAGTGAGTTATTATGATTATTACGATGTGACAGATGGATGTTAGTGTGGAGGTGCGGGAGAAGAGATTGAAGGACGCACGTTCAATCCCTTCAGTTTTGCTAGTAAAGAAAGAGAAATGAACTATCGTTTTTCTACATTGAGGACCAGTTAAAACAAAAATCTCCGGATGGATAAATAAATCGGCCTTCAGAATATTAACCTCTTTAGGACGGCGTGGGAATTTATGTTCATGGCAAGCAACGGATAAAGTTGGACGTTTTAAAAATCGTAAGAACTTTATATTCACTTGAAACAATAAGAACTCTAAATTTTAAAACTTTTTAGTAAATAATGCAATATTATCCTATCTGACCAACTTAATTTATTAATATTGTTATTTGATGTATTTCTTTTTTTATATATATATTTAAAATCATTTCCATTGATTTATTTCCTTTTTTGTTCTTTAAGTTTTATTATGATTTCTGTTTTCCGTTAAGGTAAATTATATAAATGTTAAACTTAAGTCGGGCGTGAATGGCTGTATAGATTTGTAAAGTTATATTAGGGGAGGGTAATCTTAGGTTATTTATGTCGTTGTTAGATTGGGTCAATGGATTGGATATATTGATGTAGTTAGTAGATGAAGTCGGAGATTCGCTACTGGCAGAATCGTTTATATATACACCGCACTCACCCGTTTGCCTATGGAAGGAATTATAACACGGAGAACGCAGTTCCTTTCTATGGAGTTTTTTTTTTTAATTGTTCTTCTCGTTAGATAGATGTAATATTCCTATCTGATTGAGAGTCAATGTCTTTTCTTAATCTCTTTGGTGCTGCCGTATTCCGAATTACATTGAATACATCGATGTATCAGATGGATTGATGCCAGTTTGACTGCGAATTTTAGCCTAAGGTTAAATAGGGATAGAATATTTATTGTCAAAAGCAAATCTATATGGTCTATTCATACTTGACCCTAAATAAAAATGCATTAAATTTAAGTTGTTTATAGACGCTTGCATGGATTGTTTATTGGTTAACTATGTTTTGTGTTTCCATATTTGGTCAAAATATATAGACATTCGATAAATAATGATACCTTACGGTGAGTATCTAAAATGTATTTATTCGGATGTCTTTTAAATTATTGGTGACAATGCAAGTATTTTATGGTGAATACTAATGGGTTACATATAAATTTCCCTCCGCAATTGTCAGTAATTAATAATTTTGTATTTTGATCGTTTATGTTTATTTTGAAATGTTTTTGATCGTGGAATCTATGTAACCGATCTATATTCAACATTATAAACAAGCTTTCATAAATTTATCTGTGCGAACTTAATTAAAAATGTAAAATTAGAATATAATAGTAATTAAATGTAAATTAAAGTCAAAAATCAAAGTTAAAAATGTAGGTTAAATTTTGAACTGTAAAACTAATACTAAAATAATTTTAAATCTTATATATATGTGAAATAAATAAATGTTTGTGTGTTAATTACTGGCAGTAGCTTATTTTTTTTTTGTATATACTCTTAGATTATTTTATTAAATCTCTGTTATTCCATTGAGCTAGTGACATGGGCTAACGACCGGAATCAAAATAATTTTTTTTTTTTTTTTTTACTTACGTATCTGCCTACTTTATAAATTTCTCTAGGTTCAAATGCCTAGATGGCGCCCTGTAGTGCAGTTTACGTTAAGTGTTATTGACCGGATCGTTACAATAGAGAGAAAAAAATTACAAAAAAGAAAATTCAAAAATGCTGTCACAAACTCACAAGTTAAACTAGTATATTTTATAATATTTCAAAGCCACTCATTTAACTTGACCATATGAAAAAGTGAAGAAATTAAAAGGACCTTAATAGATAAGTATATGCAATTTCTACTGCCTGTCAATTTTGTCCAAATAGTCTAGATAGTCAGAGTGCCACTATAAATATAAAAGTTCGGTAATAATTCCCATAATGATATTGTCACTAATCAACCAGAAAAACCTAAAGAAGAGAAAATAATATACCTTGAAATGTAGCGCTAAATATTAACATATGTTATTACTAACAGTTGAATGTATTTCAAAGTGTAAATTGTTTGAATTTTTATAGACATTTAAAAATTAATAATAAATGATGAAAATATTCAACTCATAATTACTACTTATAATCATATCTTACATAAATAATATAGATATAAAGAGAGAGAAATACTGAGCAAGAAAAAATGGTTTTAATTATATCATAAGAAAAAAAATATTGTCAGTAATATATGCAGGTGAGATTATCATAGTCAAATACTTTGAGCATTAATGATTTAAGAAGTCAAATATAGAATTATACATGATGTATATTATATAAAATAATTATGTTTATAATTTAGTCATTAATCATTTGATGTTACTAAATATAGTTACTATAAACCATGTAATTCACATGACAGAAATGAATTAGCCATGAAGACAGCATTGTACCAAGAACCATATTGTGATATTTAATATGATTAATTTATGCATATTAAAGATTTTAGAAAAGTACTTTTTTAATATTTTGCAGTATGAAATTAACATAACCCTATTCTGCATTCCATGAACATGCTTTTGAATGATATTTTACATATTATTGCTTATGTTAAATTAATATCATCAAGAATTTTTTTATGTAATTTGTTATCTTTAATGAAAGTTATTTTATAATATAAACCTATTTACTTCCTAATAATTTTACTGATTAATTCTATTTGTGAAATATTTCAGCACTGATAAATTTAAATTTTGACATACATTATGGTTAATATAATCCAAGATCATGATTTAAAATGCTTCAATGAAAAGCAATATCCAACAATCTCTGCTGGAAGTAACCAAAAAGAGAACCACATCATTGTCTGGAATATATCTTTCCATCTATGGTAAAGTCACATTATTAAACATGGCAGTATTGATAAAGATTAATTATTATCACCCTGTAATTAATCCCACTAAATGGTTCATCTCGAAAATTGCATCCTTATGCTCTGGGCTGTTCTGGAAAAAGAAAGCAGTAGCAATAAGCTACAGACAGATGCAATGACCCAGGGTCATTAATGGAATGGATCTCCATGACATTTCTACCTTATGGTTCTAGAAGTCTTACAATTTTCTCCATAAATTAAAAATGAATCAACAGAATGAAGAAATTCCAACACTTGTCACTCCAACAGACTGGCCTCTATCACTGCAGAGAAGAAATTGGCTGGATCTCCAACTAAACGAGCTTATGAAATGTATAGCAATCAATAAAGACACATTCCAAAACAAATTAACATACTGGCATTCCTTTAGTTCCCAGAACACTCACTTAAAAAACCATCTTTCAAGTTTAGCCATTGCAAATGATAAATTAATAAGGAAATTCAAAAGATGGAGCTTAGAGTTCAAATATCTGGATTATTTAATCAAAATCAATGTAAATTCACTATCTACTAATGAATTTTTAGTTAATAAAAGAGGGTACTCAAAAATTGACTCAACCTGCATGATTTTCAAAAAATATGATGAAACCATCAACCATTTCAGATTCAGATGTAATCAGCTAATGCAACTTAAAAATACACTAATGAGTCAGATCAAGGCAAATCAATCTAAATTATTTAATTTGAAGGAATGCATCAGAAAAAAATAATACCCAGAAATTAGACTCTTGTTAATTCTTGATCATCTATTGTGGATTACTAGATGTAAGCTAGTATTTAATCATCAAAATTTTAATCCTATTAACTCCATGCAGAACAATCTAAAGAAAATAAGAACAAGAGATATTCTGATAACCCCTGAGATTATTTTTACTATGATTTGGGACATGCTGAATTTATTCTCTCCATGGCCCAACCAATAGCAGGATGCTCCAAAAATGAGGGAACAGAAGAGTAATTGGCTCAAATTTGGGCAAACCAAATGAAGGAATGAGAAAACACTTTGAACAAAATATGTACCAAATAACCTTTAATCTAATAATGTAATCTTTAATACATTATTTTGGAAACTAAAATGCTTGAGTATTATAATTAAAAAGAATTAAAGTAGATCTTATCAATAAATGAAATAAATTAATTTCCAAAACTTTACAACCAATTTTAAAAATGCATACATATAAAGGTTCCGTTTTATAGAGTATGTGTGATGTATTCACAGTATTATTAAGATTATGTTTGAGATCATCATAGTAAGTATTCTTAGAGTAAATGAACTTATTAAATTATAATTAATTTGTTTGTTTATTTATAGATGCACTTATTAGTCTACACTCCATTTATATTCTTAAACCACCTGAATAAAGACATTTTAAAAGATAAATCATCCCAATATGCACTTTGGGCTGAATATCATTCATTAATCAATTGGCTCAGGTTTCAATCAATTACATACTTGTCATACATTGAGCATTTATCAATAATATATTGTTACATGTTGATTTACAAGGGTCAAACTTATTCCCTCTACAGGTTTGACATGGTCCCCCTATATATATATATATATATATATATATAGGGGGACCATGTATAAATATATTAATATGTATATATATATATATATATATATATATATATAATATACAAATCAATATATATATCAAAATACAGTACAATTTATATAAATTATATTCTTTTAGAAGTACTTTCGACTATACACTTTGTAGTCTTTATCAACTATATAACGTTGAATAATCAAAACGAGACAATCCTTAACAATACCCATAGTTCAATTCAGATTTCCCACAATTCTGTTATCTTAACATTTGATGACTGGCGATTCATTAACATTTGACGATTTCTTGAAATCAACATAGCCTCTTTTATTTTACGTTTATTATGACAACGTTCAATTTGAATAATTTTCATATTTTTATAATCAAATTTAAATCCATATTGACAAGATTTATTATGATCAAATATAACAGATGATGAAGGTTTATTTACATCTGTTCCATATTGATTCTCTTTTTGAATTCTATTATATAAAAGCATATGTTCTTTTATTCTCTTCTCAAATGTACACTTAGATTCACCAATGTATTGTACGCCGCATCCACATATCAATCTATATATAATAGAATTTTGATTAAACTTTGAATTTTGAATTTTAGAATTATTAAGCAATCTATTTATGTTATTTGTAGAGAAAAAAGCAATATGACACAAACCATTATAAATTTTCCTAATAAACTTGACCTGCTCATCTGATATAAATGGCATTGAAATCCATTTCATTTTGATATTTTTATTTTTAATTTTATTATAGTGTTGATTTCTTTTAAATCCTTTAATAATATTAGCAATAGCATTTTTAAAACAATTGAAATATCAAGAAATTAAAGTATATCATAGATATGTGGATGATGTTTTTATTTGTGGAAAACAAGAATTAATAATCAATTTATTTAATGAATTAAATGAGATTAAGGATATAAAATGGGTTATAACTAAAGAGAAATACAATTCCATAAAATTCTTGGATATTCAAGTTACTCTTAATGATTACAGTTTGGATTATCTTATGTTAATAAAACCAATTGAAACTAGAGGTTTTATTCCATATGAATCACATGTACCTATGTGTCATAAGCTGTCTGGATTGAAATCATTCTTATTTCGAAATGAAAAATTATGCAAATATTCTAGTGATAAAATTAAAAATGTACATTTATTTGTTAATGACTTGTTAAAAATTGGCTATTATAAAAATGCTATTGCTAATATTATTAAAGGATTTAAAAGAAATCAACACTATAATAAAATTAAAAATAAAAATATCAAAATGAAATGGATTTCAATGCCATTTATATCAGATGAGCAGGTCAAGTTTATTAGGAAAATTTATAATGGTTTGTGTCATATTGCTTTTTTCTCTACAAATAACATAAATAGATTGCTTAATAATTCTAAAATTCAAAATTCAAAGTTTAATCAAAATTCTATTATATATAGATTGATATGTGGATGCGGCGTACAATACATTGGTGAATCTAAGTGTACATTTGAGAAGAGAATAAAAGAACATATGCTTTTATATAATAGAATTCAAAAAGAGAATCAATATGGAACAGATGTAAATAAACCTTCATCATCTGTTATATTTGATCATAATAAATCTTGTCAATATGGATTTAAATTTGATTATAAAAATATGAAAATTATTCAAATTGAACGTTGTCATAATAAACGTAAAATAAAAGAGGCTATGTTGATTTCAAGAAATCGTCAAATGTTAATGAATCGCCAGTCATCAAATGTTAAGATAACAGAATTGTGGGAAATCTGAATTGAACTATGGGTATTGTTAAGGGTTGTCTCATTTTGATTATTCAACGTTATATAGTTGATAAAGACTACAAAGTGTATAGTCAAAAGTACTTCTAAAAGAATATAATTTATATAAATTGTACTGTATTTTGATATATATATATTGATTTGTATATTACATATATTGTGAAACGAATACAGATATCAAACTTTATATATATATATATATATATATATATATATATATATATAGTATATATATATATATATATATATATATATATATATATATTAATAAATATCACTAATATTTTATTAATTAGAAATTATCCCTAGTTTAGATATAAACTTTTAACCTCAGTTATAGATTAATATATTTGTTTTTGTTTTTTTTAATTAACATGCACACATAGAGTAACTCAACTTCATATCTTTTTTTCCATGTGCAATGTGTTTCATAGATATACTTTAAAATATCTACTCCATCATATATCCTTAAAACACTGAATAAAAGCATTCTTAAAAATAAATGATCTTCCAAGATGAATTTCAGACTCAACCAGAATTCATCAATTGGCCCAGGTCATAATTTGACACACATACATATGTATATATGTATAATAAAGAACAAAAATATTTCTAAACACGTTTATTTTATTATTTACTTATTTATTTTTTATGGTAAATGCTATAAGAGAAAGAATTCAAATCTTTGTCTATGATTGTCCCCATTCCCAGACCAGTTTTGAGCTATAGTTCTCTTCAGTGAAAAGCTAGGACATCAGATTCAAAAATACCAATTCTAACCAAGCATTTATCTAATGCTTAACTATTAAGAAGAATATCTGAAACTTTCAGAAATCTAATGTCATCCAATTTAGTTCTCCAACTAAAATAGCTATATGGGCCTGAACTAAATTCAGATACTCTCTATATTAATAACCTTAGCAATTTAATATAGTCAAAGCTTTATTAAAAAATTATTTTTGAACCTATGCCGTTTTGATGAATTTAAGATAGAAACAATAAGATTTATATTACAAATATAACCTTTTTATTAAATGAAAAGAAAGAATGCTTATCTTTATTTCTTCAGCATGTCTTAGTATATATTATAAATATTGAGACATTTAATCTAAGGTATTTTGCAGAGATATGAAAAGAACAATTGTTAATAGGACTCTATGCTGTTAAAAATTTAGAATCTTCATAGATGTATGCTATAATTCTTAATGTGTTGACTTGTATTCCACTGTAAGTACAATAATTTATTACTGTATGTGAACATCAAATTTCAGTGGGTGATTGTAAACATTTATCATGTTTATCCATTATGCAGAGCACAATTACATATTTTTATAAAAGATATCAACTTAACTAAGATATTTTATAAGATAATATATACACGAAGCCAATGTAGTCATGTTAATATAATGTTATACATAAAAAAGCTGATTTCCATATGTACAAAAACACAAATGGAAAAAAAATCTACTTTTGATAGAATTCAATGATATATATTAAGCTATAGTAAATATGTTATAATGATATAGAGTAGAAGTGACATAGTGAATTTGAGCAGAGAGACAGCATGAACAAAACATAAGATGCGTCTTAAACATTATAAAAGAATAATTAAGTCAAAAACTTTTCAGAAATCAACAAAGAACAGTAAAAACTTAAAATCAGCATCATAAAATCAAAAATCAACCTTGTGACTAAATTTTTAAAAGGTGCACTATAAAACAAGCTATTTATCTAGCCAATGCTAAACTCAGAGCAGAATATTACACAGATATTTGGATGCACATACTTAAGTGTTAATTCATCAAACATAATAATAAAAGAGGTATGTTGGGATACAGAAATATGCTGATCATCAGCAATATTCTGGACACATAAAACTATTAATGTACTGGCCAACTATAAACCTCATTTCTTATTAAAAACAAAATGCTATAAATAAAATTTAAAGGTGATACCCTTGTGCCATCTTGAATTATTATCTACATGCTCAAACCCAAACATAAACACTTACTTTATATAACTAACCACCATGCTATAATTTAGTTCTGAAAGCAAGGACTCTATGAACTCTTACTGTGAGTAAGAAACAAATAAATATTACAGATTCTAACTTATTTAAAAATAATATTACTGGAATAATTTTAAATTAATTCCTCAAACGCTAAGCTATATTGAAATCAATGCAAACACACTTCCATTTCATAAATTAGATAGTTGGAGGAATACACACTTTAACACTAGAACCTTTTAAGTAATTATGAAATAAATTAACTGATCAAAAATAAATAAATGCTTTTAAACATGACCTGATAATATGATAATTTAAATGTATACATTTATCAAAAATATATTTTTATACAAAAAATAATAACTAGTTGATATTATTCATTAAGTTATTTTTTTTTCTTAAGTTATTTTCTTGTCAATGACAAAAGTTGGAAAATAGCTTTTCATTGTAGTCAGAAATAATAGCATTTTAAATTAGCTTAACCCTTTGAATCATTTTGGAGAGAAATAAATCAAATGAATATGGAAAAAAATGTCAAATTAATAAAAAATTAGTTATTTTAAAAAACACTATAATATAGAAAGAAAAAAATCACATAAATAAAAAAAATGTTTTAGAAAAAGGTTGCCCTACTAAAATTATTTATTCCTATAAAATGTTTTATCTCTGCATGAGAGTATAATGTGCACATAAAAGCTTATATCATGGAGTTAATTTTTTTGGGAATCCTTTTTTGCGCTTATAATTTTTAGTGTTTTCATGTAGGTTTTTTTTAAGATTTTTCACTTCCAGGTTACTGTATACAGTTTTCTTCTACATGTCAATAGAAGATTTCAGCTAAAAATCACAAGATTTATTTTTTGCCAATAAAATTTTCAGTTTAGGTTAATACATAGAATGACATACATTCATGGTTGGAGACAAGGTTGCAGATTACTTCAGGAGTATGTTATTTGTCTTCACATTTTTTTAATTTCAGTGGAGTAGCTTACATGGAGGAAAATAATATTTAATCTTTATCTAAGCATAGAATATGGTTGTATTCATCTTACAAGTCATTTTAGAGCTAAACTTATACTTTGCATTTCACAGATAAATTATCTTTGTCTTCTTCAACAGCTTGATTAGAAATTTTTCCTCTGTCTTTTTTAATGACTGACTCAGGACTGACTGTCCTCTTCAACAGCAGGGTTAGAAATGATTACTTCTTCCCAGAGACTTAGGACAATTAAACTGACCCTACTTCTATTTTTGGAACAAATCAGTCTTTAATCAATTGCAATCTTGTCTTCTACCTGACAATGTTAAATAATAACCAATTAGATCAATTTTGACAAAAACAATTGTTCAGCCATTTCCCTTTTTCAACAATGAGATTGGAAATCAAGTCAAAAACTTAAATTAAAATCTTAGTTTTTGACATTCATTTTTAATTTTCAAATGTTATTTTTGCCAAAAAAAACCAAGATAATCAGATTAACTTCACTGCTCTTTTCCATTTGCAAAAAGATAAATAATATATAAAAAAGCTTTTTTTAATGTAAATAACATTTATCAAATTGTTGAAACTTCTATTCTTATAAAAATATTTTACACATCAATTTTTATTTACTTTATTTTTTTAATGTTAAAATAAAAAATTATCATTTACTGAAGAGAATTTTTTCCCTCAGTAATTTTTAAAACTAAAAATTGAACTGGGAAATAGGTAAAAATTATTAAACATAAAGAATAAAATTATTTATCTGATTTTATCATTCTTTCTCTTTTACAACCCTTTATAACTTATAATACATTTTTAATATTAAACTTATGTTTAACATATCTGAAAATGCTCATATGTGATAAGAAAAAAATTTTAAATGAATACTATTTCTTTATGAACTAATTAACCCTAATTTTAAGGAGCATACTGGGAACTATTACTGTTAATACAACAATGTAGTCACAAAAGGATAACAAATGAACCTACTGTTAGTAAAAAAAAATGTAGTAATACATGCATATTAATGGTAATGAATAAGAAAAATGTATTTCTTTGTAGCCTAAAAAATATTTTTCTTATGTACTAAAATAATAAATAAACAATTTTAAATAAATTAATATCAATGCATTAATAAAAATATTAACAGGTACTGAATGATTTAAAATCCACAAAAGAAAAAGAAGTTACAGTTTATATATTGGCTAAAGAATTTTATATTTTTATAAAATATTATTGATTTGTTTAAATTTGGAAATTGAAATAAAATTGGTTAACCTTTTATTGCTGTTTAAGTTTATATTTACATTAAAGATAAATGAAAATCCAACTTTTTAAATAAATCAATGTTTGGTTTTTGCATGCGTATAGAGTGCACATATGTCTATATGTACAAGCATATATCTATTTATATAAAAATAATTTAATTTTATAATTTAAAATTGAAGTAATAATTGAGAATTTAATTCCATTTTACATTGCTAAACCCATAGTATATTCACACTGCATGTGTTCTTTTTATGACTGTTTACTATTTCTATAAATCTCTGAGCCATGATTTATATATTACTACAATATTTATTATTTTGTTATAAGAATCAATATCTATATGATATTTATACATTTCGTGTGATTGGAAGTTTTAAACTGATTTCGAGCTGCTAAGTGTCCAAGTCTCATTTCCATAAGTAAGAATTGATAAAACACATTTATTAAAAAACCTTCCTCTTCAAACACATCGGCACATTTTCTTTTGAGATTAAATTACTTCTATGAAAAAGATTTCACCCAAGTTTAATTTTGTGATTAATTTTAATCTGATCAATGCATTTATAGCATTAACTTTCCTTAATTCATGATTATGAATCTTTATTTTTTTCTTATGAAAAAATCCATTCTGGATAACATATGCTGGGAAATATCTCAGTAATAAAATAACAGTTAAGCAGAATTCTTTCTTCAGAACATTCACTCTATTTATCACTATTTACCATTCTTATTTTTGTTACTCTCCCAGTTCATTTATATATTATCCTTATTGATTAGATAATCCATTTTCTTTTATGAAAAATATTATTTTTTATTTTACAATTGATTTGCTCTTTAGTATTGTATTTATAAAGTTCAACTTTTAAAGTTGACTTTATTTAGTGTCTATTTTGAAAGACAAATATGAAAATTAAAAATTTAAATAACAAATTAAAAAAAAAAAACATATAATTTACAATTAATTTGTACTTTTACAGAAAACAAATTACCAAAAGAAATGTTCAATTTTTATAGTAGTTTTCACAGTATGGCTTTAATTACTCCATGTGGATAAAAATAATAGCTGAAATGATAAGTGACAAATAAAACAGAGTGGTATAATGATATCTTATCAGATAATCAAGTTTCAGAACTACATTTCATGAGGTAAACTATCACAAAAACAATTATTCATCATTATTCAGTTGAGTTTTAAATCATCTGAAAAACATTGTATTTTGAAGCAGAAAATATTACAACCAGTTAAAAGGCAATGTAATATTAAACACATTTGGCAAGACCTACTGTGGCAATCAAAATCCATAATTACAATTCGATATATTTGTATTTTTACAATTTCTGAAATTGGATAATTTTTTTTCTCTAATATGTCATGATATATATTTTTTCTACTTTTTGTAGTTGAAGAATGTTTACTGATAATATTTCTTTTTTCATGTTTTATATTAGTTCTATGATGTTGCTTATCTTGTCATTGTAATATCTATTTTATTTGCATTACAATGTGAAAAATTATGATTTTTATAGCTATTTTTAATCATGTTTTAGTAATCTAAAAGTCAAATTCTTATTTACTGAAAAATCATTAAAGCATTCTTTTTAAAAAATTAAATTATTTATTATTGTTTTGATGTTCTTAAAATAAATTTTCCAAAGTTGATAAGATTTAGGATGCATGCTTAAGATAATTTTATTTTTCAACATGACATTTATTATAAATATTTACATAATAATAAAAATAAAAAAAATTATTAAATGATTTTATTTGTGAACTAAAAACAAAAATAATAATTCTTTATTCAATCACAATTGATGTTTTTAGATTTAACTTGAAAAAATCGCATGATGGATACAGAAATTAATTAAGTCAATTCTTTGTTATAAAAAATAGAGGGTTTGAGTTAATTAATTTCTGATTCTGGCTTGCTTTTATTTCAAGATAAATCTAAAAATCCAACTGTGGTTTAAAAAGAACATTTTTTAAAATTGTTTTAGTGCACAAATAAAATCATGTAATATAAAATATTTTTATCTCTATTATTTTTAATTTTTTTGTATTGGCATATTAAATAAAGATGTAAGACTATATTATATTTTAAATAGACCAAACAGTTATAGTTGATATATATTTTTTTTGCTTCATGTTAAAATGTATAGACATTATACATAGGTCATATTTAGTTTGTGCACACAATAATATATGTGTATAGAAGTGATTTAAAAAATGAAATATTATTTTAAGTGAAACACTATTTTTGCTTTTGATTGGAAATTTTTATTGTAAAAAAATGCTTATGAAAAATATATTGTAAATGGACTTCATCTTAATGTATATAATTGTACTTTAAATCCATTTCACACACATAGTGCATATATATATATATATCACTAGATATTTCTGCATAAAAAACTAATATATATATATAGTCTTTATGTATACATAATATTTAGTATGTGTACATAATTCTATATAAATAAGAAATCAGTAAAAAACTTTTCTACTTGAAATTGTTGGAGAGTTTTTATTATTATTTAAAAATATTAAACAACTTTCTTAATTTTCAATAAAGAAACTAGCAATTATTATTTAAGACACCAGAGGTACTCAGCCTATAAAGACTACATTTTATTAGTTGATTCCTTTAACAAATTATACTTAAGATTAATGCAGCTTAAACAATACTTTTTTAATATAATAAATATAGAAATGCTGTCATTTTGGTATTCTGGTTTACTAATGGCAGAATTACTTTGTTTCAGCCTTTAAAAAGGCCAACATTTTTGTAATTGGTTGCCTTTAACATTTTTAAAAAAGTTAATGTAAATTAAACAAAATATTTTAATAGTAGATAAATAAATGTGTCAAATGTAGCTGGCTGAAAAGCCATCATTTTTATAATATATTTTTTTAATTAGTTGCTTAACATGTTCTTTTTGCTTTGTGGAATTACTTGTTTTAAATAAAATTATTGGAATTAAATGAAACCTTTAAATTAAAATTTAAATTGTTAAATATATCTATTATATTTGATATGTGAATTTCACAGTGATCTAAACAACTATTAATCTAAGAATTACTTCCTTTGCATAAATATTATTAATGCAATGTTTTTTTAAATTGGTTATGAAATTGACATGTGGCAGTTTTGCAGAGAAACATACATTCACAGGAACCATGCCACTGCCTTAGGTACAAACATTTTCACAGGTTTTATATATGATTCTTTCCATTCTTATCTTAGAAACTAATCTTTTCAATCAATTTAATAATCTTTAAATAAATGTACAAATTTTCAATGAATTACATTATACATGAATCTATTAAATATTGGTTTTAAAATGTTAAAATAATGCTATTAAACTGAAAGTAAAAATATTTATAACTGCCCTCTTGTGACTATAATTTAAAACAAATGAAAGTTCTAAAAAAATTTCACTGTAGTATAAAATAAATATTGAATATTTTTAATATTTTCCCATCCTCTGTTCCATATTTAAAAAAAATTAGATGGCCTACTAAAAAGATTAGTATCCCATATGGATTAGTTTGGTGTTAATTAATTATAGAGTAAATTTCTAGCAATTCTATTAAATTTAAATACATTAAATCTCTATTTTATAATTTCATTATAACTTTAAAAAGATAAAAACTTAATAAATATATAAACCAACAAACACACTAATTTTTTCAATTTCAGTAAAAGCATTTAAAATTAATAGACATAAAAAAAAATTGGAATTTTTCTATATTAAATGCTTTTATTGACTGTGTACAAAAAAAAAATGTTTCTTCAATCACAATTCGATTTTTACATTTAACTTAAAGTAAAAGCAGGGGGTGTCCAGAAATTATTAAGTCAATCTCTTATTATAAAAAATAGATATTGGCTTAATTAATTTATGGATCCTTATGCTTTTACTTAAAGTTAAATCTAAAAATTTCAATTGTGTTGAAGAAACAGTTATTATTTTTTCTTTGTAATACATGGGCAGTAAAAGTATTTAATGCAAAAAAAATATTTCTATTATTTTTAAGCTTTTAATATTTGCACAGTAAATAAAAATGTGGAAGTATATCATACTTTAATTGATTAGTAACATGTTGATATATATCACTAGATGTTTCTGCTATAAATTAAAATTTATACCCTTTAAGTATATATCATATTTAGCATGTCTATATAATAATGTGTATTTAAATAATTAAAAATGTGAAATATTCTTTTAACTGAAAAGTGTTTAACATTTTTAAATTGATTGGACTTTTTTTTAAAAAAAAAAAAACTTACCAAAACAATATTGCAAATAAACATCACTTAATACATATAATTTTATTTTAAATCAATTTCACACAGACACACACATATACACACATATATATATATATATATATATATATCACTAGATATTTCTACACTAAGTTAGTATGTATACTCATTATGTATATATAATAAGTAAAATAATGCCTAAAGCTAAATGGAATATGTAACCAATAAATAACAGTAACCACCTAAACATTCACATATAGATAGTAATCAGTATTTCTCAAATGTGAGAGGTTGCCTTGACAACATTGAGAAATACTGATTCCTATCTATATGTCAATGTTTAGGTGGTTACTGGTTTCTATTGGTTATATATATATATATATATATATATATATATGTGTGTGTGTGTGTGTATATGTGTATATATATATATATGTGTGTGTGTGTGTGTGTGTGTGTAATTGAATATTTGCAAATACAGTAACTAAATAATTGGTGGTCGAGAGGTCAGCACGACTGTCTTGCACTAGCAGGCAGTTGCCCGGGTTGTGGGTTCATGTCCCGGCTGATGCTATGACACTTAAAAAATAATAATAATAATAATTAAAAAATTTATCCACTTAGGAGCACTTTTGATTATCCTAGTAATCTTTGTCAACTAAAACTTTGAAAGGCTAACCTACAAATATATATATATAATATTTTTTTAAAAATTACTATTTATTTTCCAGCTGTGAGTTTCTTTGGGTCATCATTGTAACGTTCTTTATCATTACAACTTATCTCAGGTTGTAGTTGTTAAATCAAAGCCCTAGTTGGGTAAGCCATTATAATGTTTTCTGTTTTTCTAGGCCTCTACACGCTGATATAAACTGCGCATGAGTTGATCAAGTTATGTCAAAAAGAAGAAAGTTATATTTCTATTTTTAAAAAACATGACTATATTTCCTGATCAAACTTGGCCTATTAATTGTTGAGAATTATGCTATTGATGAGATCAGCTTTTAATTTATTTGAAAGGTGCCAGAGTTCTGCAAGAACCCACTGAACCATCACATAGCATCTGGCAAACAAAAAAAGAAAAATACTTTTAAACTAATAGGTATTGCATCATACTGTAACAAGAATTATTTTTTTTAAGATTATTATTCCTGGGCTTATTCAAACATATTGGCAAAGGTAAATTATGTTTTTAAATCTTATTAAACTACTAATAGATTTAATAATAAGAAATATTAACTATTATTAATAAATTCAATAATAATTAATAACTATTATTAATAATGCACAAATGAAAATTGGTATTAGAAATATTTTTATTTTAATAGATTAAAAAAATGTTTGAAATAAATTATTTATCAAATAAATTGGAGAGAACACAATTCAGACGTGAATCAATTAATAAAAAACAATTTTACAATTACAGCTCACTTCCAAATTTCTTCTAGAAAGTTACAAAAAAATGAATGTCTCTTGCACAAGAAATTTAATGTCTCTATCGGGATTGTTTAAACATACTTTTAGAAATTGTTTGAAAACATTTAATTTGGTCACAATCAGGAGTAATGAAGCATTACTTACCGGTAAGTTTTGTGAATTCAGTAGTAGATAACTATGCATAGTTTTTTTTTTTTGTAGAATGAGCTCAGCCTTTTGGTTATTATTTGATCTTGTGATTCATTCTCCTACTCAGTCATGAAGGCTTTTCCTGGTGTACATCTTCAAGCATGATGTTTGCAGAAGCTCCGGTTCACTCCGACATGCCAAATTATTTCGGTATAGGGTGATCCTGGATGTATTATTGTTATCCAGGACCGACAAGAGAGACTAACGGAACAAGACGTTCTTCCAACCGAATCCCACCTTTTTATACCTGAGGTCCAGTTTTCAGACTTCTGCGCATGCTATTAACATGGCATTTTTTTGGTTCATAATCTTGTAGATTCTTTTTAAAATTTATGCTATAAAGTTCTCTTTTCTTATCAAGTTTTTCGGCCATCTTTAATTAGCCAAAATATTTTTATTTTCTCTTATCTTTTTTTATTTTACTTTTGGAATTCTTTTGTTCTCTCCAATTCTACTTTTATTTCTAGTTACATAAAAAAAAAAAAAATGAAAGAATAATTAAACTTTCTTTGTATGTTATTTTTTTTAAAAAAAATTAGTCCAAAAAAAGTCCAAATTTATTTTTATTTTTTTAGCTTTTACCAAATGCCAATATATTTGCAACGTATATAATTAAACATTACAATATATATATATATATATATATATATATATATATATATATATATATATATATATATATATGCAAAACCATAAAACAATACAGTACTAGATTAAATTCAAAATTTTCCAAAATCCTTACACAACCTATTTGTAGTAGATGAAACCATGGTTGTGTAAGGATTTGGTAAAATTTTGAATTTTCTAGTCTGTATTGTTTTATGGTTTTGCATTTTTATTTTTGCTAGTATAGTGTTAGACAGTTTTGGTTTATATATATATATATATATATATATATATATATATATATATATATATATATATATATATATATATATATATAAACATTACAAGCATAAAGCTAAACTAGTCAATATAAAATCAAAACTACCCTAAATCTAAAATTAAACCAGACCAGTATAAAAATAATATTAAAACACAACCTAAGGTTTCACTGCTACAAGCAGACTTCTCAAGTGTAAAGAACTACAAAAAAACTACAAAATATATATACTATTAAAAACTACCCACAAATCCATTCACTTCCCATCACCCTTAATATTAAAAGAACTCTTACATAAGTTAATTGCTTCAGAATAATAAATTTTCAATAATAAAGTCTCTTTAATTCTTCTTTTGATTTCATTTCTCTCAAAGCAGACAACCTTAGCTTCATCAAAATCAATAGTGTGGCCTGTATCTATTTCATGGACATACAAAGCAGAACTAAGATATCTATTTTTAACTCTACTTTTATGAACCTTTATTCTTTCATTTAAACTCAAAATACTCTGACCTATGTAAACCTTCTTACAAATAAATAAGAAATAAAATATACTACACCAGAAATAGTCTTTCTATCAAAAACTTCTTTTGTATTATTTAATAAATTATTCAATGTAACACCCCTTTTCCAAACAATTTTCTTATTTCCAAACAATTTACTATTTCTACGCACAATTTTATAAAAAGACAATTTAAATGGCAAAGAAATAAAATCATATTTTTCTTTAACCTTTACATCCTTACAAATATTACTATTAAATAAAATACTTTTAACAAATTTATCAGAGTATCCAACACTCAAGTAATCTTTATAAAATTGATATTTCTGAAACAAAGCTACCCCACTAGAATTATTTAATTTAATATTCCGATGACAATAATTCCTTAAAGCAGCTACTTAATGAGATACAGACTGATAGCTATCAGGTTTAATTATAGATCTTAATTCTTTACTTTTAACTAAATGACTGCACAATAAACAATTAGTTTCTATATTTCTAATCACCAAAAGATCTAAAAATTTTAACTTACCAAAATCTAACTCCCCTCCTTCTAACACAAATTTTATAGAAGGATCAAAACAATTAAACTCGTTTACAAATTCCTTCTCAACTACAAATAAACAATCATCAACATATCTGACAAATAATTTTACATATAAACAATTCTTTTTAATAATAATTTCCTCTTCCATAAAACTAATATAAACTGAACATACTAAAGGAGAAATAATATAACCTATTATCCAACCTTTCTTAATCTTATAAAAATTACCTTTATAAGTAAAATACATAGAATCTTCCAATAACAAAAGCAAATCTTTAATCTTTAGTATGTTCAGTTTATATTAGTTTTATGGAAGAGGAAATTATTATTAAAAAGAATTGTTTATATGTAAAATTATTTGTCAGATATGTTGATGATTGTTTATTTGTAGTTGAGAATGATAAAATGAAGGAATTTGTAAATGAGTTTAATTGTTTTGATCCTTCTATAAAATTTGTGTTAGAAGGAGGGGGGTTAGATTTAATTGTTTTGATCCTTCTATAAAATTTGTGTTAGAAAAAGGGGGGTTAGATTTTGGTAAGTAAAATTTTTAGATCTTTTGGTGATTAGAAATATAGAAACTAATTGTTTATTGTGCAGTCATTTAGTTAAAAGTAAAGAATTAAGATCTATAATTAAAACTGATAGCTATCAGTCTGCATCTCATGAAGTAGCTGCTTTAAGGAATTATTTTCATAGGAATATTAAATTAAATAATTCTAGTGGGGTAGCTTTGTTTCAGAAATATCAATTTTATAAAGATTACTTGAGTGTTGGATACTCTGATAAATTTGTTAAAAGTATTTTATTTAATAGTAATATTTGTAAGGATGTAAAGGTTAAAGAAAAATATGATTTTATTTCTTTGCCATTTAAATTGTCTTCTTACAAAATTGTGTATAGAAATAGTAAATTGTTTGGAAATAAGAAAATTGTTTGGAAAAGAGGTGTTACATTGAATAATTTATTAAATAATACAAAAGAAGTTTTTGATAGAAAGACTATTTCTGGTGTAGTATATTTTATTCCTTGTTTATTTCGTAAGAAGGTTTACATAGGTCAGAGTAGTTTGAGTTTAAATGAAAGAATAGAGGTTCATAAAAGTAGAGTTAAAAATAGATATCTTAGTTCTGCTTTGTATGTCCATGAAAAAGATACAGGCCACACTATTGATTTTGATGAAGCTAAGGTTGTCTTCTTTGAGAGAAATGAAATCAAAAGAATTAAAGAGTCTTTATTAGTGAAAATTTATTATACTGAAGCAATTAACTTATTTAAGAGTTCTTTTAATATTAAGGGTGGATGGAAAGTGAATGGATTTGTGGGTAGTTTTTAATAGTATTTATATTGTGTAGTTTTTTGTAGTTCTTTACAATTGAGAAATCTGCTTGTAGCAGTGAAACCTTAGGTTGTGTTTTAATATTATTTTTATGCTGGTCTGGTTTAATTTTAGATTTGGAGTAGTTTTGATTATATATATATATATATATTTGCATCTGTACATAATTACATATGTCTAAGAAATATATATATATATATATATATATATATATATATATATATATATATATATATATATATATATATATATATTCTTTATTATTAAAAGTGTTGTTGACATATTTTCCTTTTATTTGAAAAAACAGCTTATTAAAGCTATATTATAAAAAAAAATTATCACATAAATGAAGATTTTGATCATAACAAATAAAATTGATAGTGGGCTTTATTTAAAACATGCCCACCCACTCTTTCTATCTAAGAAACTAAATGACATATTTAAATAATTAATGTGTTGTAGTAGTTGTATAGACATTTTAAACAAATGTTTAAAATTTAAGCAATTTAAATTAAACTTAAAGGTATTAAATATTAATTTTAAAATGTCATAGAAATAAAATTAAAAATATTATACACTCTCTGGCAAGTCTTATTTAAAATGAATGAAAGTTTTACAAACAATTCTTAACTGAGATACATGAAATTATTGAATATTTTCAATGTTTTCTCACCCTCTGTTCCATATCTAATAAACTGTATTCCAAATGGAATAGGCTATTATTTCATAGTTATATACCAGATTTTAAGCAATTATTTTTAATTTAAACACATTAAAGATCATTTTCAAATATTTCATTCTAACTTAAAAAAGATCAAAACTTAACAAATAAATAAACAATCTCATTTTCCAACTTCAATAAAAGCATTTAATACATTTTTCTATTACATGGTATTTGCTTTAGTTGATTAAATTTGCATTCAAAAATGTGTACCATTTTTATAGTCCTATACATAACATGTGGTGTAAATTTATGAAGTCTTTAATATCTATAAATGATAATATAATAGTTATCTCTAATTGTAAATAAGCAAAAATAATGAATTATTAAATCCAATGTATTCACTTACTTAATAAACGTATTGTAATGGCTAGCAATAAATATGATGGATTTTTTTAGCATTTAAGATAATAATATATGAGTATATATATATATATATATATATATATAAATCATATATTATTTAAGATAATAATATATGAGTATATACATATATATATATATATAATAAATCCTAAGTGGTCTTTAACTTGTTTAATCAAATAAAATAACATACGAAATGAAAAATTCTAATTATAAAAATAATGCTGACAATTCTTTATTTTTTTTAATAATACTAAGTTAAGCCTCGTTATAAATGATTACAATCTGAATTTGACATTTTGATCAAATTTTTAACTATTATACAAAGCTATTTTTCAAATAAAATCTTATCAAAAAATTCTATTACTAAATGTATAAGTTCAGTGTATTATAAGACTTGTTTTCTATAAGCCAAAAACAATATATATATATATATATATATATATATATATATATATATATATATATATATATATATATATATATATATATATATATATATATATATATATATATATATATATATATATATGCTTTATCTATTCTAGTGACAAATGCATTCATGTATGTGGTAACAATAGCACATATCTATTGGGAAGAATTATTTGTTCTCATGTTAGCTTCAGGCTAATAGAGTGTTTAAATAGGAATTTACCAAGGTTTACTAGATTTACATACATGAAATGATCATGTGATAAATTTAAAACATTTTAAAAAATATATAAATATTCACATTTTAATGGTACAGTTATTTTTTAAAAAAATGGGGGACTTATATAGTTCCTCTATTTCTCATACTTTTTTTATTTTTTTTAGAAAAATGAAAAAAGGATAGAGAAGATATTAAAATCTTTAAAAGCTGTTTATCAATTATTTACAAAAAAAAAGTATTAAGATCTTTAAAAGTTGTTTATGAATTAGTTAAAAGCAATATTTATTTCCGAAAAAAAGTTGTTTTTAATATTGAGATATAAATAAACTTTTTTTGAGAAAGAAAAGAATTATCATATTTTTTGTAAAAAAAAAAAAATTAATTGATCAAGGTTTGAAACACTAATTTCTGAATAATCATCATCAGATGAAAGATTGGTGTAGGGGGTAGAAGAGATAATGGAAATGCAATAGGAGTTCATTAATTCTGAATTCAGTGGTAAGAAGCACAACATAATAAACTTGTTAACCCTTAAACCGCTAATTTTATCATTGGTTGTATCAGATAAAAATCAAATCTTTTAATTGGCCAACTCACAAACTGAAGACAAAGCCTATTGTTAAAACATATTCGCCTATAATATTAAATTCAACTCAGATACATTTATAAAAAGTATATAATTAATTTTTAAGGTTGTGAAGACAACGAAAGTTCTTTCAAAAATAAATTGCTATTTATTTATTCTAAGATAATCAATATCGGCAACATAAAAGTTATAATGTAAACAAAAAGATCGACTTTTACGTTATAGAAAAGTAAATATTTCTTTTTATTACAACTTCAATATTTGTACTAAAATCTTCAATATTTTTCGAAAATAATTTTGTTTTTTTATTATTCTCTCTGAAAATTATGTTTAATTTCCATAAATATTATTTAATAATAATTTAAATCGTATTCGAAATGAAAATCTCAGCGTTTTTCTTTATTTTCTTTGATCAGGCAGTTTCTTTGTTCTTTCCAGCCAATCAGAATGTCTTTTTCGGCTGAGAGCATGCTAAGAACCAATCACAAATAATGTTCCTTCTTTGTTTAGGTTTAAATGCGTTTTTTCTCTATTTTTTACTTCTAAAATAAATCGGAAGATGTCACCATCGTACAGAACTTTTAAAAACGAATTCAATATGTATTTAACGAATTTTTTCGTATGAAAACGAACTGAGTTAGAGTGATTTCAGATGTCGACGAGGAGCCTCGTCGGGCGCGGGAAAAGGGTTAAATTGATCTCACCTTTAATTAAAAAAAGAAAAACACATGAGAGTTGATAATATCATCCAGATATCAAAAAAAGTTAAAAATCATTGTTTATTTTTTTTTTACACGTCTACTGTGTGATTGAAACAAATTTCTCATAGAGAAAAATTCCAAATGTCCAAAGTTTTAAAGAAAATAGTGCATGGAAAACTTTCTATATTGAGTTGATTTGTTATATTACAAAAATTAGTTCTCTTAAACATTTTTGATAAATGTCAGGAAAATAGTTTTATTTTGTTAGAGTTCATTAATCAAAGCTTTTAAATTAAACTATTGAATGTTAAAGGCATTTTGCCTATTCTGAATTATTTTAACATTAATCAGTAATTTTGTAAACAATACACATTTTTTAGAGCATCAACAGGATGAATTTTCTCCATGCCAAAGGAAACTTTAATAATGTCTTTCAAATGCAATATTATTTAACAAATCATACTTTTCACATATGATCCTATGTATTTTAAAATATTTAAAGACCAGTAATATAAAATCCAGTTATGATGGGCTTCAAAAGTATGTAATATGTAATTTTGATGCCTATTATAACCAGTCCAATTTTTATATTATATGTTATAACATTGAGAAGCATTTCAGCATGCTCAATAACAATGTAACATAAATTCGGCATGACCTACTAAAAAGTTGTCAATCCCTGGCTTAGCACATAGTTATGTAAACTCCATTTTATTACATATATTAGTGAAAACCTTTTTTTTTTTAATTAAAGGTGAGATCAATTTAGCAACAGTTTATTATGTTGTGCTTCTGACCACTACCAGTGTCAACAAAAAGGGTATCTTGTAATGGTTATATGACTTATTTCTCCAAATTTGTGGTTGCCTACATGGTCATACAAGCAAATGCCAGAAAGATAATACAGGTGTTAGGAATGGTACACCATTTGTATCTGGAGAATGCCAGAGATAGATCCAGGAATTAAGTATCAAACATGTATTAACATCCATTTGCAACTTGAATCTAACCTTTGTGAACAGGTAATGCATGAGATGGGGTGGTTATTTAGAATTTACATTCTGACAAATTACCAGAGTTGGGTCAATTAAGTTCAAAATATAGACAATTACATTAATTGGTCTATTAATGAATCAACTGGGTTTTCACTTGTATAGTTGCATTTCAGTAAGCATGTTCTTAAATTGATCAAGGCTACCATACCAAAGATGAAAGAGCTTCTCATAAATCCCAAAACTGATATGACTCAGGCATATTAACACTTCTCATAAGGATCCAAAAAAGAAAGAAAAAACCAGGAGTCCTACATAGGTTTAAAATAGGTGACCAAATAATGATAAAGATACCACATACCCCAGGAAGGTTATATGCTGAAAGTTGTATAATCTGTATAAGGGTCTTTTCCTATTGTGAAATGCCAAGAAAACAATGTATTTTGGGTAGATATGAGGCCAGAGATAAGGGAGTCCTATAATGCCAGATACCTCACTGCCATCATGCAAATTAATCTATTGAAGAAATTTTTGTTTTGTTACTTAAGTTGAGTCATTCAAACATGTAGACCATGTTTGAAGGCTTCCAAACTGGGGGTATTTAACAAGGGGCTGGGTTTAAACCCTGTTTCAAGGTAAAAAATAGAGTTTAAGTAGTTGAGCACATATAGATACATTTTAATGTATATATTAAAATATATAAGTTAACCATAGCAATATGAAAGAGGAATCTTGTGCTCAATTTGTTTTAATGGAGTGTGCATATATATATATATATATATATATATATATATATTATATATATATATATATATATATATATATATATTATATTATTGTACCAGGTTTGATCTGTCAACAATCCTGCATACTCTATTTGCTGGGTTTAGCTGGGTTAAAACCTTATTTACAATTTTATACTATAAATATTACATGAATGAACCGGCCCTTCTGAGCCGAGGGGAGAATATTATTGAGAGCAGAGTTGTCAACAATGCCCATGATCAGACCAAGCTATGCAATGCATAACACGATCACATTTCCAGATTGGGGCCCACCTTGAATGCTAAATTCAAACCCCTATTATTCAAGCACTTTATTTGTTTTGGACTAAACCCTGGGTGGCAGCTAGTTTTAGAACTAACATGTTTGGACAGTAGGTCCATAATCCAGTGCTCAAAAAATCCCTAACTTAGCTCAGTCTATTTTTAATTCAATAACAAATTAGTGGTAAAAAGAATTGACCAACAAATGAAGCTTTATGTTTAAGGACAATTTATTTACTAAACATTTATTATTCTGATTTTAAATATGTTTATAAAGAACTTAATTAAACTATATAATGATAATGACATATAAGAACTCCACACATTCATAATTTATGCATTAAAATATAAGAGAACATTAAATAGATATATTAAATTCATAAGATCATAAAGCATTAATATATACATGCACAAACACACACATCAATAGTTTGTTTATGCATGCTATAGAGTTCCTTATTATTTGACTCTGGAGGCTTCAAACTATGTAATGACTACTTGAGAAATGAGAATAAAAAAAATGTTATTACCTAGGATTTTAGAATGTGGATAATTCTTGCTGTCTGCTGTGTATTTTATTTTCAGTAGGACTTCGTTTTCTTCCTAGTTGCTGCTTCAAGTGAGAATATTTCCAGCCATCTGGATATGAGGTTTTCTTGAGAAGGTTTAATGCTTAATATTACAATGTATTTTTCTTTAAGACATTTAGATATTGAAAGCGGATTTGCAAGTTGTTAGGCAGACATTATTTTCATGGGCAGGTTAGCTGTTTCATCAGACTCAGGCTAAAGCAAAGTTGTATGTTCCCGAGGTTTTTAACACTGCATTGACAACTGATCAATTAACTGATTCAATCAGGTGATCTCACTGAACTGAACTGCATTCTTTCTCAACTGTAATCTCAACTGTTTGTCTGATGAAAAGCTGAACTATTTATTCATAAGACCTGTTGTCATTTTGATGTCCACCAGCGATGTCTGTTGTCGAAATTCCACCTTACATGTTGATGGAGATTCTTTAATTAGCTGCCATTGCACATTTTGTTTTTACATTTTTATTAGTAGCCATCACTGAGTGTTTTTAATTTTTTAACTTTCATTTATTTCATTTTAACATGCATGTATTTATGCTATGTTTATAATCTCACATATATATTTTACTAACAAGCTCACATTAATTTGTCATATACGCACATGTATATTTTATTCTATTAAACTCAATATTAGTTTTAAGATTACTTTCTTTCTTTAACTCAAAAAAGATATTTTTTACTTATTTGAAAATCAACCTCTTTTAATTTTCCTCCTAACTATGAATTCATTGTTTTTTAGCAAAAAAACTCTTTAAACTTCTTTTATAAATTTTTAACTTGGCATTTCTAAAGCAAACACTCTCCCCCTTCTAATTAATTAATTGTAACATTTATTTCAACTACTACTAATAAAAAAAAACTCTTTGACTTTTAATTTTACATTTCAAAAACAAACTGCAATAAAAAACTCTTTATACTTTTACATACTATTTCTTTTAATGAATTGTACTTTATTTTAATAATTTTTAGACAAAATTAGATATATGGACTAATACAATCTTGGTACAATATATATATACACATACAAAGAACCTGTTAATAGCTCTAAACAAGCCTTTTTATGACAAATGCTACAAGAAAATGTACCTGAAGCCTTTGCTTATTTTTAATTTTATTGTAGCAAATTCCGATCTTTGTCTGGAAAGAAAAATTCAACTTCAAATGTCCCAGCAAGCAATTCACTTGTCACAAACAAGTTAACAAGTTTTGTGTTTTTATGCTTAAACATAACTCAAAAACCTTAGTCTAATGCAAGGTAATAATATATGTTTAATCAGTTGATTACCTATTTCCAACATTGTGTTACGTTTTTTATTCAAACATTCAATCAAAATCAAGTTACTTAACAATATTGTTTTAAAAAAGCCATCACTGGCCATTGTCTGCAACCAATAATTCCTGCACAGAGTTTCAAAGTCTAAAGGTCATCAAGCATATGTCTATTTTTAATGTTATTGTGGCAAACTCTGATCTTCATTTAGTAATAAAGATTTGATTTCAAGATCCCAACAATTTGTTCACTTGCTTGCAACCAAGTAAACAAGCTCCAGCTGTTTATGCTTATAAAGCAGTCAAAACCTTAGACTATTAAAAATTTAAAAAAATAACTTTATATACCTTTTTCACTTTTCAATCAGTTGATAACTTATTTCCAATTTTGTGTTAAATGTTTCATTCAAATATTCAACTAACATTAAGTTACTAGATAATTTCAGAAAACATGTCACTCCCAATACAAAATGCTAAGCCTAGCTATTTACCCAGATTTTATCTTGTCTTCCTGTGACTTGACTCTCTACCTATGAATCTCACAAACCACATCAAGACCCTCACTCAGTCACCACCTCTAAGACAGCCAGACATAGAATCTGACCAACCAAACACAAACTCCAAATTCAACAATTGCAACCAGTCCTAATATAGCTGTATTAGCAGACCCATCTGGAAATCAAGATTCTTTACTCATGGATCTCACACTTACACCTCCTCAAAAGTGTTATTCTGCCTCCACCTCTAACATCCAGCTAAATCCAGAGTCTTACCAATCTGTCACATACTCCATCTTAACAATTGCAAACAATTCTAATACAATTGTACCCCCTCTGGAACACTCGTGTATTCAAATGTACCAGACACCAAGCATAGTGGAGTTGACACAATTAGGAAAGCAATTCCACCATGCCAACCACCCATGTCAACAGTCTTCCCAAACCATATTGCAAATGAAACCAACAAAGAACCTGGTAACCCAAAATCGATCCAGCTCCCTAAAAATCAAAAATATCTGACATTGAACTCTCTAAAAATCAAAAATAATTGGCATTGATTTCATACCAATATGGACCTCACAACTCTTGCTATCATGGAATTGCTAGTTCTTCACCTATGTTACCAAGGCCCACATATAAAACTAAATCCTGGTTTGCATCTATGGTTACAGCAATCCAGAGCATGTAAAATTTGTATAATCTTGTATAAATCAATAAATCAACTTTCACATATGTAAACCTACAACTACAGATTGCCCATGTAACCACAGCAATCCAAGCTATGTAAAACTCTCTAAGACAAATAAAGCTTATTGTTGAAACCTAATAATAATAATAATGATGATGACGATGATAGTAGTAGTAGTAGTAGTAGTAGTAGTAGTAGTAGTAGTAGTAGTAGTAGTATATTAATAATAGTATTACCACTAGTAATAAATATAGTAATTATAATCACTTATATTTTGACACAGTTTCATTCAAAAATCTGCATAAAATTAAAAGATGAATGTAGACTGTCTTTAAATCATTTACATCATAATATGTATTCATTAATAATACTCAGCCAATTATTCTATTAAATCTACTCAACATTCTTTCTTAAAAAAAATAGCTATCTCAGATCAATGATAACAGCAAGATAATTTAAACAGGAACTTTATAGAAATAGTTCATAAAGAATATGATGAAACATTCAACAATTTTTTCAAGCATCTGTCAAATATATTCAGGTATTTAATGCCTTTAGAATATGTGATGAATGCTAATTAATTATGAAATTCATATATACTGAGAGAAAGAGAGTTCTCTGAGATTTTGCAGTGGTAAATATGGAGTTTGAACTGAATAAAACCTCTCTACAATGTAATGCTTATTCATTCCTTCACATGATGATAAACTTCAATAAAAATGAATCCTTATCTGTGAAAAATTGTATAAGAAAAAATATTGAATTGTCAGCAAGTATGTGATTTTCAATCCTTCTAGATCTCTTGATGAGATAAATTTCTTATAAAATATATATAATAAAAGAGGATAGTATGACATTTTAAGTTGACAAATAGTTGCTATATAATGAGAGTTTGGGGCAGATTGTTAAAAAATTAAAAATGTTTCTACCATGCATTTATTAGTCATCTGTCTGAATATTGTTAAAAGTTAATAGAACACAGTCTTATCTATTTGTAAAAGGAGGGGTGTAATAAAAAAATATCAACATTGGGATCAGGAACATGTAAATATTTCCAGGTATTTAATTTTTCTATCTCACTTGACTAGCAAAGGTTATTTACTAAATAAGTATATACTAAGGGAAAAGTATCATCATTTTTGAATTGGTAAACTTTTGTAAGATATTGTTGTTTGAGGAATATGGAAAAAAATTAAATATTTCAAAATATCTTAGGTCATGACTCATAAACTCTAATGTTTATAATGAATTATTTTATACACAGATGAACATGGATATGTTAGTTTTGGTTATCTGTGAGAATTAAAATTTAAGACTATAGTTAAATACCTCTAGAAGAAACTTGTTTCTAACATCAGCACAACTTGGGGTTTTTTCATAAATATTTAAACTTTATGTTGGTTTTTTTTAAAAAAAATGAATTGAATTATAACTTTTATTTGATCAAATTAATTTTTATTTTTTATTACATTTTCAACAATATTGAATTATTTATTACAAATATATATATATAAAATTAAAAATTATTCTTAAAAATATTATTTCAACTTTGCATATTTAAAAAAAAAAGAAATATGTAATATGATTTATACAGAAGAATAACATTTTCTTATTGAACAATTAAGACATTGCTGCTAAATATATTAAATTAAAAAATCAGAATTGTTTTAACGTTGTTTGTAAGGTTAAACAAATTGTTGTTTAGATTTTGTAAAGGAAATTAAATTCCATTTAAAGTTTAAAATACTATTTATAGCTTTTAAAAAATAAAAAAAAGTAAATATGTTATGGTCAATATGAATGCATTCTCATTTAGCCAATTAGAAGTTGTAGCTATATATTATTGATTTCTTGTGGTTTATCATCTTTTAAAGAAATATTTTTGAATAAAATCTGAATCTAATTACATTATTCTTTTAAATAATTAAGTATTACATTAATATATTTTGAAAAATAATTATAAATATATAAACAAATTAAGATATATACATTTTCATTTTTGAAATCTAATGAAAGTACAATTATGCCCAATGTTCTGCCATTCACCAACAGTATTGACAGCTGTTAGCTGGTTTATAAAAAAGTGCTAGCATTTTGAAACTTTTTATGAATTAATAAATCAATATTATTTTGGTTTTTTTATTATTAAATAAATGCAAACAGAATAGTGCTAATGTTGGCTGCACAAAAGAGTGTTAAACCCAGATTACTGCAGTTGCCATAACATAATCTGGAATGCCCCCATTGAGTCAATGGAATGTTTAAACTACTACAATAATGAATACTTTGTAAGTATTTTCAACGACTTTTTAAATCGGTGTACTTAGAGATTTCATTTTCTTATATTCATAAAATCCAAAGTGTGCGTTTCTTTATCTTTTCATTGTAGTTCCTATAAAGTGAATTTTAAATATTGAGCATTTTAAACTGTGGTGTCAATTGCATTATTAAAAGAATAATGTATAGTCTTACAATCAGTAGAATAAAAATAAATTATAGGAACTAAGAACAATTGTTTATTGTTTTTACTAAATCTTCTTAAAGTTATTGTTATTCATTTCTTTTTTCTGTTTTCGAAAAAAGTATTTTTTTTTTTTAAAAAAAAGCTTACAAATCTCTGCTTGTACAAAATAGTAAAGTTTTGATAACTTCATGTCTTAAGTTATCTTTCATCATTTTCCAAACAAAATATCGTAATATATTAGAAAAGTTCGAAGGTAATAAGTTGTCAACACTTATTACCATCAACTTTCACATTTCACAAAATGATCAAAAATAACTATTAGTGCTCCCAACTTTCTATTGATTAAAAACGTCTAACATTTAATTCTCATTAAAAAGACATCGTTCTTCAGATAAATTAACTCCAAATTTTATTTTGCTAAGCTATTGTAAATTTTGAATGCTTTATTTCTTATTTTAATAAAATATTGACAGACAATAAAAAAGAATAAAATTTTCAAGAATGTTATTAGAGTAAAATAAAAATACCAAATAATAAGAACTATAATTCAAAATTCAATTAGTATATTTTTTTACTTAAGACATATACTTATTTATAAATCTATTCTCTCTTTCCTCTTTCTATATATGTGTGTATATATATAGAAAAAGAAAAAAAACATTAAGTATCCTGCTTTAATTAAGACTTTGTCTGCAGCTCCTACAGTACAACAGCAAAAAAAAATAGACATTACTCATTAGATATTCTAATTGTGAGAAGATGGGGATTTTAATGCAATTTACTGACCAAAATTAAATTTTGAGTTAGATTGATATTGGTTCAGACATAAGAAAACAATATTTAAACTCTTTATAATTAGAAAATAGCTGAATTTTATATAGGCAAGATTTTAATACCAAATTTTAAGCATAATATTCTGGTGTATTAATAATTTTTACATGAGATATGATAGAAAAGCATAGAAAATATTTATGATTTGGATAAGTTTGGAATATGATTATATAAAATCATGGATACATCTATCTAAAACCAAAATCAAATATTAGCTTACATATTTCAATCAGAGATTTAATTATTAGAGTATATCACATCATCTTACAATGCCTGTTTTCCAATAGTACTTTGTTTTATTATCTTGTGGGTAAAAAAATATGTATAAAAATAGTCAGAATATTCCAATAAAATTTTATAATTTGTAAATATGCAATCTTGTGAATATCTTCCTTTTATAATACACTAATAACAACAGATTTTAATTAGTCTAGAGAGAGGCAAATAAAACTAAGAGGCAAATATAGGTTCAATAACTCTTCATGGAAGAATGGCAAAGATGAAAACTTTACTTGCTCACAGTGCTCCAAAATGTGAAGTGATAATACTTTCAATGTTTTTTTTTCCATACCTAATTTACTCTCTAGTTAAGAATAGCTAAAAAAACAGCTTCCTGAGCAATATTTTACAAACAATTATGTTAGTACTGACTTGGCAATTACATAAAGTACCAATTTTAAGAATGCTTGGAATATAAAAAACTTTACAGGTTTACATATTATGTTATGAAAATTTATATATAAATTCAATAATATAATTACTTGTATTGCTTTGAAAAAATGCAGACATCAAATTATTATATATAACAATTTTATAATCAGCATCTGGAAATTAGTTGACATTTCTCCAGCTATAGTAATATAATTTGAATGTAAACAGAAGAAGAACTTTAATGTGATATCAAACTTTGAACATAAATACTCTTTAAAATTACAACAAATTAGTTATCTGGCAGTTGATAATACTGGTTATGATAAAGCATATTACCAGTTAAGTGTAACTGACGTTTTTAGTAAACATTGCCACTTGAAAGATTGTAAAATTTTTGTACTAGGCATAAATTAAATTAATGTTACTCACAATTATTACAAACTTATGTAAAGTTTAATTAAATATATATTATAATAGATGTTAAAAAATAAACAACAATAATAAAAAAGTAATGCTGCAGTCATCATTTGAAGATAATCAGTTGACACATTATTTTCCAAAAATTGTATATCATGTAACATAAGCAGAAATTCCAATGCTAGTGATTACAATTTAAGTAATCATACATATTTCTGTATATATTCTATAATATTATTTTAACTTTTTACTGTTATAATTTAATATTCTTACTGTACAATTTAAAACAACTTTATATTGGCCAAATTGTAAATTTTTTTTTATATCTTAAAAGAATAAACTCTTATTTGTTATATAATATAATCTTAAATTCATTATATTCACTATGCAAATGAACAAAACAGAATAATAAGCTATAATGACAACCAGAATAAAGATTTTGTTTTAGCTCCTTGGGAAAAAAAAAAATTTCTTACAAATAAAACATCAAACAAATTAAAATTTATATAGCATGTTTAAATAAAATATATATTCAAATAGTTAAAAATAATTTAAAAAATTTTAAAGTTTAATTTATAATTTTACAAAAAAAAGTGAAAAGCAGCAGTTATTGTCTCAAAAAATCTATTTCCACTATAATTTCTGTCTACATTAGAACTTTTGGACATGACTTTCTTTTCTTGGATAAAACAAAAATTTTCAAAATACACTAAATCCAAATTGTACATACTTATTAAAAGCAAATAATTAATTTAATTTTACATTAACAAAATATACAAATTTTACTGTAAACTCATGGTATTTCATTTACAGGTTTTAAGAAGAAGCCATAATTGTACAAGCACAATGATTATAATGCATCCAATGAGAAGTCTTCTTTAATTAAAACTGCCTTTTGTTTGAAATTTCAAATTTTTAAAGTTTTTTCTGAATGATGCTGATATCAATTTATCTTAGATTAAGTTACTAACAATAAATATACATTTTAGTTTCAGTTTTCACAATTAGCTTGAAAGGCTGATATTTGAATGTAATACAATTGTAAACATATGCTATATAAAACAAATGCTTATTTACATATGATTAAGTTTCAGTTGGAATGACGTTTAGTAAATTCTAGACAATTTCACCGATGTCATTCATTCAGACATTGTATATAGTGATTTAAAGTGACTGTTCCATCTTCACGCTTTCTTTGCCAGTACTTCAGATTTGCTCATATATAAGCATTTGAGTTGTAGGAATAAGTGGATTCATTTTATTCCTGCATAAATACTATATCTTGTATTGGAGAGAAAGTATTCATTTATTATTATTAACACTCGCAAAAGCGTATGCACAATTAGCTTGAAAGGCTGATATTTGAATGTAATACAATTGTAAACATATGCTATATAAAATAAATGCTTATTTACTATCCAATGTATTCTAACTCTGATTGAGTATCACATAAGAAAATCCTGTCAAAAGGATTGAGCTTCTATGAAAAGAGTTAAAATTAATATATTTTTAATGTTTGTTAGATGATACTATTTTGCACATATATAACATTTTGTTTATTTATTTAGTATATATTACTTTTTGAAATCATTAAATTTAAGATATTTAACCTAATAAATGTTAGGCTGTTTGCTTTGTGGCTATTTGTAAGAATGGATACTGGTAGTATTTGCCATTTCAAATCTCTCCCTACTTTTGATTCTAAAGAAATAATGTAATATCATTGTATTTTTTTTTTTAAAATCTCCAGTAGACTGTAAAATTTTAAATATTAAAGAAGCCACCTTATATTTGATTGAATTTATTTTTTATCTGGTGTCATATGCTTTTCAATATTATTTGAAAATGATTTTTGGAATATAAAAAAAAATTGTTTTTTGTGCATTGTATTAAAAGTTTCTAATAATTTTTATGCAATAATTGTATATTAATTGTTAAAAAACACAAGTATAGATAATTAGACTTTTATTTTATATGTATATGTCTTATTTTTGAAGATATATGTTAACAAATTCTAACTTAACTATAGCAATGACACTACTTGTTGAAACTGAATGTTAACATCTTCACAGACATGATATTAGAATCTTATAAGATTTTTTAAAAAATATAAATATCAAATTTAATATTTATAGCTGTATACCCATTTTGAAAATAAATTTCAAACACAGAAGATTCCATTAATTTTCTGCAAGTTTTTTGTTTGACTACTTTTCTTCTTACTATCAAATGGAAAAAGAGTCATTTGTTCTCATTACATTCTGCTTATTATTTTTTTCCAATATTTTCAATATTCAAACATAATATTTTTAGAGTGTTTTTCATTTGTAAATTTATATTTCTAATAAATTAAGCCCAATTTATTAATACTAAAATCAAATAAGCTTACAATAGAAAATGTCAATTTGATAGAGGATTAATTAGAATTTTTATTTAAAAAAAAAAATTTATTAAATAATATATTTTAAAAAAAATAATTTTTAGATTTTATTTTTATAAAATTTGAAAACGTGTAAGGTTTGTATATCTTCAAACATTAAATGTATATAATCAGAAATGTTAACTCAAATGCTTCATTTTTATTTTACCAATAATTGTTTATTTTCAGATCAAATATTTATTTAAAAATATAAAGAATCTAGAAACAGCCCTCTCATTTCTTTGATGGTGTTGACATAGTGCTAGGATTTTCATTACTTCAAGCTATAATTAATACTTATTTATGTAGGTATTGACACTAATTTTTGACTGTTATAATTTTTGAATATATGTATGGTCATGTTTGTGTCACCTTAATTGATTTTATTTACTTATTGCAAAAGAAAAAAATAACTAAAGCAATAAAATAAGTATTATGTTCTTTGCCAAAACCTTTTTTCAGTATATATCTATAAGAAGAGAATAATATATAAATTCATTGCAGAATAAATTGATTCATAATTGAAAAAACTGATTGTCTTTGAAGACATACACACACACACACACACACACATATATATATATATATATATATATATATATATATATATATATATATATATATATATATATATATATATATATATATATATATATATATATATTTCACCATTAGCTTTATCTGTAGAGCTTTATAAATGTCCAGTGATATGGTTTTTCAGTATTTAAAAACAGAAAAAATTTCCATAGTTTAATTTTTCTAATAAACCAACCACCTTATTCCTTATTAATTATATGTTAGTCTGTTCTTTGAGTCAAGTTATAATAACTATTATAATTTTAAAAATAACTTTATAAGTCATTTTAATAATCTGTGTAATGTTTTAAAACTCATAAGAAATTGTGTCTAAAATTAAAATGGTTTATTTTCCGTTATCCTGAAATATTAGTGATTTAGTTTTAAAAATATTAAGAATACAACTACCTTAATATTAATTATTAGTGTGCTAAAAGTCAATACTGGAGTTAAAATATAATATGTTTAAATCTTTAATGTTATTAATATTTAAATTGTTTGTTAATAAAAATGAATTTTATTTAAATAACTTAATAAGAAGCATTCCTTATTTAATGATAGTGATGATAAAAATTAGTTTAAGTAAATAATTTTAAAACTAGTTAATTAAAAAGATAAATAATTAATTTTATTAGTCAGTTATTTATTTTTAGGTAAAATAATGCATTAGTGTGTGGGTATGCATCTAATGCAAATTTTATTTTAACTTTCTTGTTGGTTTAATATTAAAAAAATTTGTGGTCATTGTTTTAAAAATTTGTATTTAAAAAAAATATTTTGGAAGCTTAATTTAATTAAGTAATATAAATAAGTTTAAAATAATAATAGCAAACAATGTCATATTCAAAGTAATGTAAAATATTCAATATTTTGTTTTATTTTTATTATAATATATTTTAGTTTTTCTAAATAATTTATTTTAAAGTTGTAATAATTAAAGTCTAGACAGATATTTAGATCAGGTTATTTTTAGTAATATTTCCTAGTATACTAATTAATTTGTAAAGTCTAATAACTACAGGTCCAAGATTAGTAGACCAGATGTCAATATCATTCATTAAAATGCCACATGGCAAAGCTTATAAATAGGTCTAGTCACCCTCATGGAAAATTAATTTTCAATAATTTCCTTATTTATTTTAATTGTGAAATTTTTATTAAGTTGCTTACAATATTTTTTTATTTATTTTTAAAAATAAAATATGAATTGCTAACTTAATTCATCCAAGCTCTGAAAATTTAAACTGGAACTACTAAAAACTTGAAATTTACATTATAACTCAATACAATGGGAAAGTCAATAAAATATTTAATAATAACTAAATTATTCCTATGTGCTTCAAGGAATTTCTGCATTAAACAGCATTTTTGTTTGATAACTTTTATTGATTCTAATTTACTTATTATAAAAAGATGTCTTCATAAGTTGAATTTATTACATACAGGAATATTAAGACTGATAACTATTTCAATATTAATAAGCAGTTTTTATTTAAGAAGAAAATATTTTTATTTAAAAGTTCATACTTTAAAAAGTAGTTTGAAATAATAGATTGTTGGATTCTAGATTGTAGAATCTGCCTTATAAAAGAAAGAATTTAGAAATATTTTTACTGAATTTGATTATGCTTCAACATGGAAATAATCTAATCCAAGTTATATTTTTTTGAATTATTAAAATGTATTTTAGATATACATTAAGTAATGAATGACTTTTTAAATTATTATGTGCATTGATACCAATTATAAACATTATTTTTTAAAAAAATAACATTTGTTTACTGAAATATAAATTATTTTAAATGCTATTCCATTTAAAAATGACATTTTTTTTTCTACTATTAACATCAGCAAGGTAGAAGCTATTTGCCTTCTGGATATTATTGTCATATATAATTCAGAAAAAGTAAAGAAAAATATTTTCTTGGATTAATAACATTAAAATTATTGAATTTTATTACTTAATAGAAGTTTAATTACATATTCTATGTCAAGGGTCAGCAACCTAGTGCCAAACCTATGTTACAATGTTATTCCTTGTGCCAACATGATTTTGCCAATCTTATTATATTATATTATCAAAATTGGTTCAGTTATAATGGGCTTCAAAGTTATATACAATATTATAGTATATAATATATACTACTATATAATATATACTTTTGAAATCCATTATAACTGGGTCTTATATTATTGGTCATTCAGTATTTTAAAATACTTAGAATCATGTGAAAAGTATCTTTTTTTAAATTTGTAATTTTTAACATGCTTATTAAAAATTTTATTACAAATTATAAATTACAACTTTTCATCTATACAAAATATATAATTTAAATAAGAAAAAAATATCATGAATTCTAATATGATTAGCCATTTTTTATTATTAAAATAAATTAATGTGAACCTTGCCTTTGTACCTCATTGCTCAATTGCTCAATGTCAGGTATGTAATTAGTCACTTTTAGCTTTATGCATGCTTCTGAATGTTCAGGTGCTAGGTAACTTCTTTGTGAACTCAAAATATTTTTCATATGTGAGAAGATTTGTTCACATAAGTAAGTTGAACCAAATGCCAAAAGCAGAGCACAAGCAGTTTTTTTTTTAAAGAATTAAATGTTTTAGGTAATGATACCCAACAATTGAGAATGACAGCCAACTTTTCTAGACAGTTCCCTTCAAGAGTTTTCTGCAATTCTACAAATTTAGTTTTCCACAATTCTGATGACATTAATTCGATTAATTCTATTTCAAAACTATCAATATTCATCCACTCAAAAATTGATAAATCAAATAGAGTCATCTTTAAATGAATTAACTCAAGTTTGATGAGGAAAGAAAATATGGGTGTGTGTATTTGGAAGTCTTCACATTGTTTGGAAAATTCTTCTCTGAGAGCTTCAAGGTATTTTTGAAGTTCACTTTTGTTAATGTTAAATTGATTTACATGGGCTTTTACATTTGGAAAGTACTTGTTGTTGTTAATGGTAATATCACAGCAAAATATATCTAATTTTGATACAAATCCTTTCCAATATTCAAAAAATTCTAATACTGTTTGACCCTTCCCTTGCAAATGCAAGTTTAACTCATTCAAGTGTTGAGTTATATCAGTCAGAAACATCAATTTGCTAACCAGTCTTCATTTATTTCTGGATAATGTTTTTTTTATCAAAAAACATCTTGATTTCTTTCAGACATGATACAAACCTATTCAAGACATTACCTCGAATAATCCAATAAACATAGCTGTATAGAAGGAAGTCTGTACATGGACTATTCATTTCTTGCAAAAGGGATTTAAATTGCCTATGTGTTAATGAAGAATGAGAAACTATGAAATTAATTATTTTAATGATAGTGGAGATTTTTGCAACTAAATTTTTTTGGCATATAATGCAGTGGAAACTCAATATTCAATGTTTAATATGATTTTCAAGAAGTTTAACAAATCCCTTTTCCTTTCTGACCATTGCATGGCTGGCATCAGTAGTAACACTAAATCTTATTTATGTTAATTTTCTGATTTTCAAAATAATTGAAAAATGCAGTGAAAATATCATGTCCCTTTGTTGTACCAGTAAGAGGAATTAAGCAACACAATTCTTTATAAATATGATTATTGTCACAATATTTTGTAACTATTGCTAGGCATGCCACATCATTTACATCAGTGTGTTCATCAACAGCAACACTGAATGCAACAGCTTGTTGTAAACTGGTTTTCTGTTTTGTTGTTACATCTTTGGCCATATCAGTTATTCTTCTTTGAATTGATCTTGCAGAAGCTGGTATTTCTCGAATTCCAGACAGTATCGTTTGCTTATTTGGTAGATCACTGAATAAGATTTCAGCACTTTTCAAAAACGTTTCTTTGATGATTTGTCCATCTGTGAAAGGTTTGCCTTTGATTCCACACAATGAGCAATTGTATAACTACATTTGGTGGCTTTATTTTGGGTTCCAATTATTTGACTAAAATAAGTAGTTTGTTTCTTAAAGGCAGAAACAGCTCTTTTTATAGCTTCACTTTTCTCATCTGAATTTTTAAACATGAACACATGTTTAGTTTGATAATGTCTTTATACACTTGAGGTACAACACACAATACTTTCACAGCATAATGTACCTACAGCATGATCTTTTTGCTGTATAAATCCATATTCATTTGCCCAAGAGTCTTGAAAAGAGCGAATATCACGTTTTTGTCTTTTGTAGGACATTTTGCGAATATCTCAGTCAGAATGCCACGATAATCTCTTTTTTGAAAGAAGCGCCACCAATGAGCATCGATTATTTAACATTCAGCTACTGAAAACAGCTTTCTAGAATTGATAACTTAATAAGCTTTTTATTTGGATTATGATCTCATTTTTTAATATTATCAGAAGTAAAATGTAAATATGTAGAATTTATTTTGCTGGTAAACAAAAATATATTTTAATTTACTTCAAGTGTATTATTTTCTGATAAATAATGATTTAATCGTAAATTCAATGTTGAATGTAAAAACAAAAAAAAAAAAGACGCTGTAATTAAAATATATATTTTTTACTATTTCCAATTTATTTCGACTGCCATTGATAATCGTTGACGTGACAAGCATGGCACGGGTGCTTAGCATGGGTGCCAATCCCTGTTCTATGTAATTACATGATAATATTCCTAGATATTTAATGGACAATATTTTTAGACTAATATGTTATCTTTGAATTATATTTTAAACAGAAATGCTCCTGAATTAATCTCATTTAAATATTATAAATTTAGCTTGTTTTATTATAAATGTTTGCTCATTTCTTTGTCATTATTATTATTATTCAAAAATCTGCTCTATCATGGGACACATTATTTTTCAAAGGAATAAATACTCTTCAAACGTTATCATTCACACATTCTTTCCAAAAGATAAAAAGGAAATTAATATAATAGTATATGAAGAATTAAAAATGCATCACTATTTGTATTGATTTTGAAATAAATTTCACAAAAATTAAAAGATCAAAAATGTATTCTTATGCTAGTGTTATAGTTGTTAATGTTAGTTTTAAAATGGTTTATATGTCTTTGAATTTTCTTGTGTTTAAATAAATTGGAAAACTCTTCAATGTTTTCACAATGGCATTTAGAGTGAATGCATTCTGTTAAATTGTTGAAACACCAAGGATGAAGGACTTTAAATTTGATTTTTATTTGGTAAACGGTATAGTTTTAAGTCTGAATAAGCGTCTTTAAGATATTTCACTGAAGAGAGAATATTTAGATATCGTTTAAAATTATCCAAAAGAGAAAAGAAATTCATCTGAGAAATATACCAGAATACACTTAAATTAAAGGTAAGATCTTTATTTACTAGATCATTGAATGGAATTGCGAAAAAATCGCTCTATAACAAGATTTAGAAACAAAAATGTAATTAATGCAGAGATCGTCATGTCAGAGCTTAGCGATTCAGAAAAAGAATCAGTATCAAAAAAAAAAAGATTTTCTAAAGCCATCCAGCTTTCAAAAAGCTAAATTATGGATCAAAACACTATTACCTAACAAGAAAAATCCAAAAACTCAGAAAATACCTAAAAAGTCATTAGAAAAGATCGATGGAAAAAATATTATAGATAACGTTACTCAAAGCTCAGAGTCAGTTAATATGAGTGATAACATAAGCTTTTCCGATAATAACAATTTCTAAATAAAAGACCTGATGAATCGCACATTTTTATTAATGATACTTCAGAATCTAGTTCATCTAACCAAAATATTTCAAATAATCAATTTTCTTTTCAAAATAATTGTGAAATTGTAACAAATTTACAATCTAAAGAAAAGTCTAATTGTAGCAAAATGCAAAGCCTTATGCATAATGCACAAACATATACTGAGAACGTTCAGTTAACCGAAGGCCAACTTGCAAATAATGAACAAGCGAATTTAGACCCTCCTGAACATGGTAATGTTAAAGATATATCCATAAATGTACTTAAAACACAAAATTTAATACCACAATGCCCTTTTCCTAGAATGAAAAAAAGAAAATCTGAAATCCTAGCCTCAGATAGTGACTCGAGCGAGTTGGGCTCTCAATCTTCTAGCAATTCAAACGAGTTAATTTATCAATCATCGAAAGAAACAACAGACCTTAAAACAGAAGAAAATATTAGCAAAAAAACTACAGGCATGTTGTACATTAGGAAAGCATACGATAAATGTGAAAGCAAATCAAAAATTACATCAGTTAATCTAAAGAATCAAAAAAAGTCTGGAGCCCAGAGCATATCACTCAGGTATCGAACACTTACGTAATCTCCGGACAAAATAATAAAAGTTTATTTAAAACGGATAGCATGGACTCACTCATCAATAGCGAAGCTTCTCCAGTCCCAAAAAAAAAGTAAATACAAATAAACAATCAATATCTAATAAAACACAAGCAATTCTGCCCAAAAAGCCGAAATTAAACTCCGACACAAATAAAATTAAAAAACGCAGCAAAAAGCGAAAAAAAAAATACAAAGCTCGGAGCATGATGCAGCATTAGTGCTAAGTCCGAACCTTAATGCAGGAGATATAGCTGATCATGTAAAGGAAAATCACAGTGATTTCCAAAATCATATCAAACGGAAAAATAAAACTCAAACAATAAAAGAACAAGAAAATATAAAACAAAATTCCAATTATTGTCAGGAATTAGTCAACAATAATTCACAAAATTAAGTTAACCAACATGAAATTAGATCCGATATTTGCAGTGGCTGGGATGAAGCCATCGGTCATGGCATCGCAGATTTTATGAAGAAAGATCATCCATCAGAGAATAATCACAACTCACAACTCAAAACCGAAATTGGTAAAACTGACTTTTAGCGTCCCGAACAATTCGCCCTCTATTTTTAAAAAACTGAACTAACTACTTTTTCCCACCTAAAAAAAAAAGTGTATGTAACTATATCCAAGTGTAAATACTAATAAAAAAAAGTTAAAATAAATACTTACATTTACATGCGTATTTTTCACTGTAGCGGTCTTTGCTGTATATATAACTGTAAATAAATGACGTATATTAACTCTAAATGTTTTCACATAATAAATAACCAAAAAAAATAGTTCGTATGATCGGCTACCACCCTGGAAGCACTGATCCAGCAACACATTTTGCCTGGAACCCATATTATCAGCGACGGATGGTGTGCGTATAACAATATTAGCGGTCTTTCCAATGGTGTCTATCTCCACTCTGTCGTCGTCCATCAAGATAACTTTGTTGACCCGGATGACGAGGTTATACACACCAATAATGTTGAAAATCTGTGGATGAGAGCAAAGCGTAAGCTAAAATACCAATTTGGGATGAGCAGACCTTTGTACTCATCCTACCTGCAGGAATTTTGTTTCAGAAATCTGCACGCACGCGACGACCTTTTCGTGCATTTCCTCGCTTGTGTGGCTTCCTACTCCTCCTAAAAATGTAACTTAATTTTTTTGTTATTTATTCTTCTTTATGTGAAAACATTTAGAGTTAATATATGTCATTTATTTACAGTTCTATATACAGCAAAGACCGCTATAAGTGAAAAATACGCATGTAAATGTAAGTATTTATTTTAACTTTTTTTTTATTAGCATTTACACTTGGATATAGTTACATACACTTTTTTTTTAGGTGGGAAAAAGTAGTTAGTTCAGTTTTTTAAAAATAGAGGGCCAATTGTTCGGGACGCTAAAAGTCAGTTTTACCCTGAAATTAAACAACAAAAATCAAATTAGTAATAACACATTTATTTTAAAATCATCAAACAATGAAATAATTCACAGCATATTCACAGGAAATAATGACGTATTAATCGGGAAAAATAGTAATGTTAAACCTTCAGGAAAACAAGCGCTACCGATAGGGGCGCAAAACGGAAATCTAGGAAACCCCGTCAACACTTGCACGTATTCAGGAAAATCTAATATTGCAACAGATTTAAACGATAATACTCAAGCAAATAAAAATAATATACATATAAATCAACCACAAACAAGCTTTAATACACAAAATAGAAACACATATGCTAATATAGCAAAAATAAAAGTAACAGATAAAAACTCGTCCTATTCTAGCTCAGGAAATCGCAACACAATAGTAACTGAAAATGCATTACGGGTAAACCCAACTAATTCAACACTACTCGATCTCATGGAAGATAATTTTAACAAACAACAAACCGCTAATATATCCACAGACAAATACATCATATTCACAACAGACAACTATGAAGAAGACCAATATAATCATCTATCTTTTCGATTTAATAGAACCATCCCTAATCTTTTGCTTAAATCACTGCTGAATTATAATAGTGACAAGAGTCTTGTCATGGCCATCACAGACACTAATTGCTCACTTATCAAATTCCCCATAGACTCATTCTGTGCAATGATCAAAAAAGGGTCTATGGGTGCGAGCATTCACAGAATACTAACACATCCCAACGACCGCTATATAGCGGTCGAGTTCAAAACTTGGGCCGAAAGGAATAATTTCAAAGTCAACAATAGGACCATCAATAACCATTTTATTTGCTATGTTGACTTCAATAGAACATCAGCATTATCTGGCAGGATAAAAAACTGCATTTCTGGTTTTGAAAAAGATCAGCTTCAAAGCACCCTCAGGCCATTTGGAAAGATATACAAATTTGTATATTTACCAGAAGATAGGGCTGGTGATGCAATATTATCTAACACTGCTGTGTTTGAATTGCATCTGAAACAAGGAATTAAACCTACAGATATACCCACTACCATCAGTTTCAAGGGAGCTCCTATGATTCTTACATTTCTGGGAGTAAGACCCCAATGCTTTGCTTGTGGTCAAAGAACACACTTGATCAGAGAGTGCATGACAAGAAATTGCTCTCACTGTGGAGAAAGAAACAACCAAAACCATAAATGTTCGAAAATAGACCAAAATGTGCAACCCTTACCCAAAACAAACCAAAGTGATAAGCAGTGTTTCTCAATAGACCAAAATATTAACACAACCAATTCACTTCAAAGAGATAACCAATTACTAAGTTTAAAAACTTCATTAAACTTACCACATACCACAAACAAACAAAACACACAAAAGTTCTCAAGTAACAATGTACCTATACCAACAAAGATAAAACCAAAAGATTTGAACACAGCTACACACAATCAAAAACAGCCATACAATCTGATACACACCAACAATCAGGATAAAATGCTAGCTTCGCAAAACCATATACCAGATCTCAATAGAGGCAAGACTCAAAACAAAATAATTAAGAAGTCGTCTTGTAAAACAAAACACACATTGAATCTGAGTATAAACCTAATGATGAAACTGAAATGGAGCTTACACAATCCATAATTATAAACAATAAAAGAAAATCTTTCACAAACCAAAAGATAGACTCAGAAGATTAGGGTTGTAGTTCCATAGCTCCAGCAAATACTATTAAATCTAGCACAAAAAAAGTATCAAGAAGATAAGAAAGACAAGTAACCCTATAATTCCAAACCCATCAAATGGAATAGATAGAGAAGACACATGTGAATCTGTCAATCTTTTTACACCAACCTTTTCAGAAGATTCTCAAGTCCTTCGACCAAATATAAGACCAAAGACCAATTCACCATCTACAAACCCGCTTGCGGTTATCTATAGTGGTCACCAACATAGTGCAGACTATTAATTGTAAGATTGTGGGGTTGAATATAAGAGGTATCAACTCCACTGCCCGTGTATATGACATAAAACACTGGTTTCAAAACAACCTACCACATATACTATTCATGGGAGAAACTAAATATCACATAAACTCCAGCAGTATTATCATGGAAGAACTATCCAAATTGGGTTACACTCAGTTTAGCACTAGTAATGTAGCAGCTGGAGGAGTAGGCATAATTATAAATAGTAAAAATGCTCCAGATAGTTTTAAAATTACTTACACAGACAAAAATATAATATCTATCAAACTCACATATGGAACTACCACCTTTAATGCTATATACATATACACTCCTAACAATGTCAGTTCATATGTTAAAATAGTTAATAGCATCAACCTGATAATCTCCCCCAGTAGCTGGCCAACAGTGATTGTTGGGGATTTTAACACTTCCTATGGAGAATTTGTCAATAAATACCTTCATCTTCTGAATAGAAGCTTTCTTAGTGGGGAAGGTTTTTTTCCAGATAGTGCTTTTTCATTCTATACCAGAAGACACAAATCTTTGATAGATCTGGTCTTTTACACACCCGAATTCCACTACATTATGGAGGCAGTGCTTCAGCCTGTAGCATTCTCTGACCACTTTGCAGTGGTCATCTCAATGCAAATTGATAACCTCACACAACTGAATCACAACAAAATGATTAGAATGCTAACAAAGGCCAACATAACTGAAGCCATCCGATCAGAGGCATATATTCTATTTAAAAAAATAGATATACTTTCAAGACCACCTGAAGAGGCTTGGTTTGCACTAGTGAGAGTCCTCCAAACTCTAATAGTCCAGTACTCCCGCAGGTCAAAGTGCCCAACCTCATTATTAAAGGACCTAGAGAACATTAATGCTCAACTTAAACAGTTCTCTACTGAAAGCAACTCAATAGATGACATCATCTCACTTAAGAATGAATATAAAGCAAAGCAAAAAGCCCTTGCTGAATATGTGTCTCTGAAAAGATCCAAGATATATCTGGCTCCTCAATATTGTTGGACTAGAGGATATCTCAGGTGGGCCCTGGGGCCACAGAAAAAACAAAATACTCCAATACTAATTAAACATCAGGGCACCAGCATGACTGTATACCACATGCTTGAAAAAATTAAACTACACTTTGAAAACAAATTAAAAAAACAAAACTCATCAGTAAGATCATGACTGGACAAGACATTCATCCAGTGATGAGCATTTGATCACAGTCCATGATATTAAAAACAAACTATGCTCCCTTCCAGACAGCATCCATCCTGGAATTCATGGGATACCTAAATTTCTTCTCTCCCACTTAAGCAATTTTACTGTCCCAATCATCATGTTAATGATCGACCATCTTGCGCAAAAGCAAAGGTTCATTAAAAATTTATATCCAGTTGCATTGGTGCCATTTATGAAAAAGAGCAAAGACCCTACTGATATAAACAACATAAGACCCATATCCATGTCTCCACTCTTAATAAAGATTATAGAGGGTGTCATTAAAGATAAGATACAACATAAAATCCTGAGTCATATCATGTCCTCTCAGTATGCCAAAAAAGGCTCCTCAGCACTCACGGCGATTGGTGAAACCAAAATACTCTTGGATTACATCAGAACCAACAGAAAAATCCAAGCCCATTGCCGTACAACTTGACATATCCGAGGCATTTGACTCAGTCAATATCAGCACACTGCTGAATATTTTGGAGGGCCTTGGTGTTCCCTCCCAGATAATTCATATATTGGACAATTTACTACACAATAGGGAAATTCACATATCACTCAATAAAGTATATACAAACAGTTTTACTCTGAATACTTCAATTCCACAAGGATCTCCACTCAGTGCTCTCCTGTTTGCCTGCTACATCAATCCACTTCTTAAAGACATTGAAGATAACCTACCTGGAGTATATATACCCAGACTCAAAAGAGCGATCAAAGCAATCACTTACATGGATGATGTCTTGATCATTCTGCCAACTCAGAAATATCTAAACACACTATATAAAATATTGGACAAATAAACAAATCTATCAGATCTAAAAATAAATACAGGAAAATCCACAGCTTGGTCTATCCTAACTGGAAAAAAAATCAAATCGCGCTTCCAAGCTGAACCACAGAAATTTCTGGGATTTAATATTTCAAAATCGCAATCAGCAATGTCTAAAGAACTTCAGGCAAAAATCCTCCAGTCCACAGACCAGATCACTAAGACCCTCTCAAAGGTATATCTTTCGCTCTATGGTAAGATTTCACTGCTAAATATAAAGATTTACAGCAAAATTGTGTACTACCTGCCAATGATAAATGCAAATAAAACATTCATCAAGAAAATTGAGCAATATTGCTCAAGATTACTATGGAAAGAACAAACTGTTTCCATCAGCATGAGAAACATGCAGGAAAACAAAAGATTAAATGGAATGTCACTACATTCCATCACTTCAATTAACTATCAGAAATCACACCCTTTGATATATAATCTAGTCCAAAAGTATGGCCATGACCAGATCACTGAATCCATAATTCCTACCGACACACTACCCCCCAAAAAATTAAGCTGGCTTGACCATCTAATCCTGTCAACAATGCAACAAAATACAAATGCCCATAACAACTAACAAAGCAAGATCAAGCTATGGGATGCCCATCGCATCCTAAAACAAAATAATCAAATCTCTACTACAAAATTAGGAATAACTAATCACAAGCTGATTACCCTATTCAAGTATTGGGCTCTAGAACCAAAATACTTAGATTACTTACTTAAAATTAATCTGGATGCCATGCCGGTCAACTGGTTCCTCAGATATAAAAGATCTATCACCAAAGTCCAATCAATTTGTCACAGCTGTGGCAGGGATGAGGAAACATTTGACCACATAATTAAAACATGCATGGGTCTAGGTAATATTAAAACAATAATATTTAACAATTCAAAGATAGACTACTACAAAATACTTAATATAAAAGAATGCATTCGTGGAAGAGATATTCCTACAATCAGGCTGTCAATTTTCATCACCTATGCCATTTGGATTGTAAGGTGCAAGGCACAATACCAACATCCCAAGCCAGATGAAAACTCATTATTTATTCAAAGCATAGAGAAAATTAAACAAAGAGACAAAACTCTTGCCACAACATTCATTTTTCAAGAGACATGGAAGCTATATCAGACTCTCTAATGAAGTTAACAAAGAACTTAAACACTAAATACCTAACTCTGTTTAACTCAATAATGTTAGTTCCATAACTCATCTCCATATTTGTAATATATCATCCATATTAATTAGTTTAATAAATGTTTTGAGAAACATTTATGATGCTGTATTATGCTATATGTTTTTTTTTTTGTTTTACGCATTGTTATTGGATATAATTTTACAAATTGTTTATAAGTTGTGTTTACCCAAAATATCTCAGAATACTTTCATTTTATCATGTTATATTTTAAAATTTATGTTTAATCCCCTTTCATGAAGTTATTTATTTAAATGTATATGCTGATGGTAAAAATAATGAAGCTAATGTATATCTTATTGATTATTTTATGTCAGTTTATTTATTATGGCATATTTAGTAATAATTATTTACATTATTGGCTTTACACATCAATTTATTGTTGTATTATTTACAAAATTGTGGTATTAGTCTCTCATTTTTTTGTTTAGCTGAAATCCAAAATTCTCTGTAGACAAGTTGTAATTATCTTGGTAAAAGTTTGGTTTAAAACTGATAAAAGATTGATAGAGCTGCAATTTATAATATCTTTAACACATTTTTAAAATATTAATATTAATAATTTATTCTTCCAATTATCTGGCACATTTTTATCATTTAAACATACTCTGCCAAAAAAATTTTCTTTTTCTTCACCTGCTTCTTTTAATATATTAATTACAATTCCGTCATTACATGAAGCTTTTCCCATCTTTATAAATTTAATTGCATATTTTTCTTCTTCATTTAAATTCTTGGGCAATTCAGAAGATATAATAGTTGTAGGAAGTACTTGTCCATTATTACTATATAAATGTTGATAGAATTTTTTTACCCATTTCACGATGTTATCTTTCTTTTTAGTAATAGTTCCATTGTCTTTTTTCTTATTGCAGAAATAATTCTATCAATACTAAAATGTTATTTTACATTCTAAAGACTTTAATTTTTTTGACAGTTTTTATTGCTAGTTCACAATTATATTTTCTTACACCATTATCAATATTTTTTGTACTATTTTACAAAATTTGAGATATTCATTCCTTCTTAAATCATCATTTTTATATGTATTCATATTCTTTCCTTTCTTCACAAATTCTCTAATCTCAGTAGAAATTCTAATGCTCAATTGCTGCTTTTTAAAACCAGTTATCTTTGTTGCAAGTTTTAAAAGTGTATCAGTTATATTCTTATTAATTTCATTCAAATCTTAATCATGTTCAAAATCTGTCAATATTTGAAAACGATGTGCAAGTTCTAATGTAAATTAATTAGAATGTTTCTGAAGATTAGGAATGTCAACTGTAAATATTGTTTTTCTTAATAATTTTTGTCTCTCTAGTTTTGCATTAACACATATTCTACTTCTTACTAATCGATGAACACTTCCTTTTTGAAATTATTAACGACATTACAATTTTGAAATATGTAATTTTTGTTAGTCAAAATATAATCCAATTCTGCTGTACATTCATTTGAATGCTTCCATGTCCATTTCAACATTTTTTTTTTCAAAAAAAAGAATTTATAATATAAAGTTTTTTTTTTTTTTGCAAACTCTACAAGTCTATGTCCTTTCTCATTTTTATTACCATAACCAAATTTATCTACAGCACTTTCATTCTTCATTTATTTACCATTAAAGTCTTCCATAACAATTTTAAAATGTTGTTTACTCTGATCAACACCCTTTTGTATATCCATATAAAAATCTTCTACTACTTCATCACTATAAAAACTTTTTGGGGCATAAACCTGAATTATCTGCATTTGGTATCTGCTATTAAATTGAATAACTAATCTTGCCACTCTGTTCAATATACCACCAATCTTCACAATGTTGTTCCTTCACTTCTTATTTATACTGAATCCTACTCTACTTGTACTTCCAATATGTATGCATTTGTAGTAGAGTTTTCTATTTTTAAGTCAATTATCTCTTCATCTTTTTTTCTAACTTCACAAAATTCAATAATAATTGTATTTAATATGAGACAGTTCTTTTTCCAATTCTTGCAATCTTCCTTCACTTGAAAGTGATCTGCAGTTGTAAGTACTTAAATAAAAAGTCATCATCAAATGGCAACCTGGCTCCATAATCAAGGAATTCTTAGCACTCTGTACCTTGGGCTACAAACTGTTGCCTTGGCAAGTGACTTTACAGTTTCCTGAAATATAAACATGATTTATTGTAATGATTTATTAGAAAAAAATTTGCATTCACACACACATTCATTCTGCCTTACCAAGCAACTGGGAAGAAATGCCATGGGGTTTCTTGATCTTAAACTCAGAGATAATAAGCCAATAAACTCACCATGCTGGCTAATGCATGTTGGTGAGCAGACCATCCATATCCATACACTATATGAATAATTACATAGTACTAACAGCTGCAGTGATAAGAACATATGGAATGGTCATTAGGAATCAGCCCTGCTAGTTGCTTTAAAGGCTCCAAGTGGAATCAATAAATAATATACATCTTAAATAACTATTTTATCATTGAATTTGCAAAGTATTAACTACATTCATAAGGAATAATATAATGGAATGGTTGTGCTGTAAAATAGATAATTTATTATAATATAATAACATCACAGAAAATTTCATGAACAAAATAATAATGATTTTTATTTAAATTTTTTATTTAGTATTTTCATGCATTTATCTGTAGACTGTACAGCTGTTATTTTACCTTTGTGTGGTGGATTTATAATAAATTTAGGTGATTTCCTTTGATAATATTGTAGATATTAATGTTCCGTATATTGTCTTATTTGTCAAAAATAAATATTATTTTATTGTTAATTTTGTTTTGATTATTTGTCTTCATTCACACAAATACTATTCAGAAAAGTTTATTATAAATTTATCTTTAGTTGGATGTGTTGAGAATATATATCTCATTTGACATACTCTTGTAAAATAATATATGACATTAGCTGTAATATAATCATATAATCATAACATAAAAATTGTATTTTAGATTTACACATTATTAAGGGATTATTATAATCAATTTTATGGATTAAAAAAACTCTGATTTTATACTGAAATTGTTTAATTTTATTTAGAAACTATTTTGATTATTCATCATAGATTTAAATGATGAAATTGTTTACTTGAAGTTTAAAGTGGTTGTAGTGACATCCTGAGTGGCCATAAAATGCCTTATCCACTTAGTACAGTATATCTTCATGCTTTCCTAGTAAATTATTTTATTCTAAATTAAGAGTGTATTGTGTTTATTTTTAATAATTAAAATTCTTATTGTTATTAGTGTAATATTGGAAAGATATTATCTAAGGGTAAGAATATATCTCACTATTTAATTATTAGAATCCCGTTCTTTGTCTAATAATTCTAATGTTAAAAGAATAAAGCTTACATTAATTAAACTGTTAACAAGAGAATCCTGAGATATTAATTTGTAGAAGAATATTAAAGAAATTATTTAATTCAAAGAAAAAACTGTTTTTTTTTTAAAGAAACATCACTGTTGTAACTATAATAAAATAAGCTTTTATTTCATGAAAATAATTTGTTTGTGAATGTAATTGTGTTGATAGGATAATTGTCATAGTTATTAGATATGCTATAATTGTAAGAAAGGGTGTAAGTGGAGTTTTAAATATAACCTAAACTTTAATGACATGTGCTTCTGTTATTAATATTTACAATAATTTATAAGAATGAGTATGAGAACTATTCTTCTCTTAAATTTATTAAATATTACATTACTTTAATAAGGCCCATTCACTATTGTTATTATTTACCCTTATTGTTCTTATTATTATGGCATATGGCATTAGTAACGCATCTGAACTTAGTCCATAGTGTTATTATTTTGCCTATTATCAATGATTGCTCATTGTCACTATCTTTTGATAGATTGGGTTGTTTGATCATTTTTCTTACATTATACATTTGGCTTGCTGAATGTATTGGCTGTTTGGTCAGTGAAGATTCCATTTGGGCATCCTAGTTGTGTGTTGTAGCTGGCTATCAACTGAATATCAATATCACTTTTATATTTTTAGAGGTTACAGTATATATTGTAATGAGATATATATGTGTTACATTTAAATTCTAGTATTTAATGTTTTTGTAAATATCTAATACTGAATTAAAAGCACAAATGTTCAAAATGCACAAATAACGAATTATTAATTTATTAATGTGTTTGACTTAAATATTAAAATAAAATAAGCTTTAAAAAAATTATAGAATCAAAACAAAGATTCTAATCTTTAAATAAAATAGAATAAAAAAAAACCTTTTGATTTTAAAAATAAGGAGAGTTTTAATCTTAAAAATAAAAATTACAAACAGATCCTTAGGGCAAAATGACCATTGAAAAGATCATTACGAAATAGATAACAGTTCCCACCCAAAGATATAGACACAGACCTCAGTGGAAAACCCAAAATCTTACCTAGCCACAAATTCAAAATTTAGTTGGACACAAACCCAATAAACCAATAAAATACAGACATGAAATATGTTTGATCGATCTGTGCATTCCAGAGATAAGATGCCTCAGGACTGTAAAAGGAAAATCCAAAAGAAATAATAATTAGAGAATTAGAATTTTGAATTTGTTTCATTGTTGCTGAAAAGTTAAAATAAATATTGTTGCTGTTACCAAAAATGTAATCTGTAAAATCGTGCTTCCCTTGGACCGGTTGGCCGAAAGCAACTTTCATCTCCACAGATCCTGTTTTCAGTAGTCATCATAAATCTTTATAAATCATCATAAGTCTTCATAAATATTCATCATGAAAGAATGAGCATGGAGAAAGGAAAGTATAAATTATAAATATGAAATATAAACTCTTCAATTTAAAATCTCTGAACTTTAAGTTTCTTTAAATATTAACTATAGACTTTCTCTCTGGAGCAAACATGAACTTTATTTCTTATTTTTTTTAAATCTTGCAAAGTTAAAAGTAATAGCTAAAGTTTAAATCTCTTAAAATATGTATTAAACCATTAAGCATCACATATTTTATCACGTATTTTATGCACAAGCCTTCTGGCATCTATTGATTACTCTGTTTAGCACAGGTGGCAATACTGTATGGAGAGTTTTGCTCTGTTTATCAAAAAATATGTATTGTTTTTCTTTTATTTATTCATGCTTAATATCTGTTTGTAATAGGGTAGGGGTTTGCGATTGCAAACTTAAATTTAAAAGTAGAAATCCGTATCATTATTTGTGCATTATTGAATTTAAAAGAAAAGGAAATTAGATCAAATAATATTTGTAGTAAAAAAAATAGGTTAAATATAAATGTTATTTTAAAATGATTTTTAAAACCTTAAACTAAAGATATTTTTTTTAGAATTAAATTAATAAAATTATTTAAATGTTAGTTGAGTGTAGATGGCTGCTAGACTCGTTTAAATATATGTTAGTTTTAAAGGGGATTTGATTTCGGACTATTTGTTTCATAGTTGTGTCAATGCTGGTGGAGAGATATATGATCATTTACATCAATGTAATGTGAAGTGTGTTAGCACTTAGGGAGATGAGTCCAACTGAATGCATGACCCCAAAGAGGTAGTCATACTTTGAAATGGATGCAGACGTATTTCCTGCACCATTGACCCCTTCTAGCTCTATGGAGGGATTATAAGTCGGCAGATAAACTGCTCTCCCCCATACGTAGCACTTTTAAAAAATTTATATACATGATTCCTTAGTCAGACAGATGCACATTCCTGTACTGATGAAGGTCTTGTTTCTTCCAATAATATCACGCTGTTCAGATGCACATTCCTGTCAGCATGATTCTATGATAACATGTTCACATTGCATTGGTTGCTGATATATATCTGGAAGCGAGCATTGGTGTGGCTGCGGACTTTTAGCCTGGAATCAAATGTTTGAAAATCTTTTAAGTTAAGTCATCTAGGTGGCTCATCTATACTCAACATTCCAAAATTTAAAATTAAAAGTTAAAAACAAATAAAATAATAATGAAACAGAATAAAACATAAATTTATTTTTGCATTATAAAAATTATTTTTTTTAAAGTTTGTGTTGTCATTTACTTATATACCTGAATAAAATCTTTTGTGTTATTAATACTGACAGTGATTGCTTTTATTATTTATTAAAAATATATTTTAATAAATATATTAAGTTTTTGCATCTACTTGAGCTAGTGACAAGGGCTAGCGGTCATGATCTTAAAAGTGTGTATCTGTCTACTTTATAAATTTTCTAGGTTCAAATGGCCTGTATGGCAGATACGGTAAGACTGGATATATTTCACTTTATTCCCGACCGTTATAATATATATATATTTGGAAAAGTAACCTGCAGTGAATCAATAATGGCTGAATGTAATGATGATGATAATGTGTATGATTTATTGTTTTTAGCATAATCAAATACATTTATGCATTTTTTAAACTTTTGTTTAAATGTTTTATTTTTGTGTTTCTTTTTTTTTTTTCAAAATTTGATGGATTAAAATTAAACCATTCTAATAAAGAGTTTTACATTATACTTGAGAAATAGAGAAAAATAATGATTTATTGTTTTGATAGAAGTATATTAATTAAAAGTAATTTTACTAAAAATGTTTCATTTTAAATATAAAGTCTTACTGAAACGAGATATATTTATTAGTAAAACAGAAGTCATCATCATCATCAACCATTATCACTCCACTGCAGGATGAAGGACTCTCCAAGATAAATTCATCTTCTCTGGTCTTTAGCTTCTCTTCTGCACATCAACCCTGCACACTTTCTTATTTCAACCATCCATCGGTCTCTTTTTGGGTCTTGTACAATCTCTTGGAATCCAGTTTAAAATTTCAATTGTCCATCTATTATCATCTCTTCTAGGAATATGTCCAGCCCAACTCCACTTCAGTCTTTTAATTTTTTTTAATTAGGTCAGTAACACCTGTTAGTTCTCTTACCTATGTATTGCATTTTCGATTTTGCCATACTTTTTTGAATGGGTTGAAGTCTCTGTATTGCTGTTTTATTAAGTGTTGAAGTCTCAGATTCATAAGTAAAAACTGGTAAAACACATTTATTAAAAACCTTTCTTTTCAAATGCATAAGCATATTTCTTTTAGTATCAAGTTATTTCTATCAAAAGCACTCCAGCCAAGTTTAATTCTTTGATTAATTTTATACATTGTTTCCAACTGTATTAATAATCTGACCAAGGTATTTGTAACTGTTAACTTCTTCTAACTCATCATAATCAATCTTTATTTTCATATTTTGAGAAAATTACATAAGTAAATGAAATTAATTTAATATTATAGTTGAATTCTGTGTATAGTAAAATGAAAATTTGTATTCGATATCAATTGTCTATGTATGAAGTTGTTTGTTATTATTGAGCTTTCTTTAAACAAGTAAAGATATTAGACAAAAGATAAATTATCCCCAAGTTTCATTGCCTTTTAAGTAAGGCCTTTTAAACCACATCTCTTAGATGTTTTTCTTATTGTTCCCGATTTACATATATAATGTTAAGAATAAGTTTAACAAAATCATATTACTATTATAAGTAAAAAGTATTTAGCAGAAAAATCCCATAGTTATTTCTTATTATGCTTGTTGCCATTAACATTAAACATTAAGAGAATAAATGAATTTTTTAAACAATTTTACCATCAATTGTGAGGAAATCATTGAGCTGTTTCAATTAGCTTTCCTTGCAATCGCCTCCATACATCTTCAAGTTAATTCACTTTAAATGGTTATAGCAAACAATTGATAAAATTAAAAAGTATACCTGAACTGGAAAAACCTATAAAGTGGAAAATTGAGCAAAATATTAAAAATAGATTATGAAAAAATAAAAATATAAATGATAAAAGCATACAGTCCGAGCGATTAACTAACTATTCATTAGAGCTTCAGCGTTTATTGATTTCTTTTTATGCTTGTTCTTTATGATTTTTTTTTTTTTTTTACAAATAAAACAATTAGAGATCAAATTAAAATACCGTATTAAAATGAAATATGTGATCTTTCTTTTTTTTTTTCTTTTTCTTACTCTCCCACTTTTAAAAAGAATTTACTTTTATTACTATTTAAATGTTAGAAAATTGATTTTGCATAACCAAAAAAAGTCTTATAAATCGTTCCCAATAATACACGATCAATTACATTTCTTTCTCAAACATTACTTTTCAAATTCCGTTATGTTTACATCAATAAATTTGTTTAGGGCAATGCTATTATTACAGAGTAAAAACCAAAAGAATCGCATATTAATTTTATATACAGTATTAGTAAGCATTTTATCCTCCAATTGAAAAATGATTTTATATAACTTAAGAATCTTCATTTGTAACTAAATATTAGAGGAACCATATAGGAATTTTAATTGCTGTAGACTTTTTTACTTAGTTTTAAAACATTTAATTATTTTATACTTATAAGAGGGAACAATGTTTCAAATTTAATTTGTAAATTTAGTTTAAAGTTACACAATTTAACATTGTACAATTGTTAAAAAAAAAGCCTAGAAAATAATAATAAACAGAATTCATTATTTATTTCGTTTATTTTTGTATTCTAAATTCTTCTTTGCAGTATTTTTAGTTGTCTGTAGCCTTATAAATGAATTTCTTTAAATCACCTTTACAAAATTTAACCACATTATATTTATGACAGGAAAAAATGTTTTGAGGATTTGTAATACAATATGATAGCATAAATATGCCAAAACTCTTTTTTTTTCATGCTTATACACTACACGCCCCTATGCAATAGTTTTAATTGTCATGAACTTAACATAAGTTTCTTTTACGCGCCTTTAAAAAAATAATTTTTTAATATTTATTAGATAAAATAAATATATTAAATTATAAAAATATAATAATATGAAATTGATAAAAAAGATCATGGTATATATTATCTGTGACAAATTTTTATAATTAAGTTTTCTGTGTGGTGTCAATTTTTTTTAAAAAAATCAAATTAATATCTCACGCCATTTATATAAAAGCAATTTCATGAAGTTAAATATTGATCTAGAACCTGCAGTAGATTTAATCATGTTTTTATGTATCCTAGGGGTATAAAGCTTCCAGTATATGGACCTTATAAGGCCTGCAAAATTATCTGGTCCAACAAGGCAACTGCAGATGAAAGTTGTCATCAATAAATGTAGTAGCTTTTTTCACAACATAAAACTTATATTACATAACACAATACCCCCAAATACTTTATGATTTCAATGATATGATTGTTAAATAAGCATTAAATTCAGAATTTAGGATTGAAACAGCAATCAAAGTAAAATAATTTTATACTGGCCAAACACACTGGACAACTTTAATTACATAATGTCCTACAACAATGGCTTCAAATCAAATAATCTGATCTCTAGTGATACACTCTGGATAGTTATTAATTATTAAGTAGTGTGGCATTTTCAACTTTTCACTACAAAGCAAAAATAATTTCATTGATAATGACACACAGTGACAAATCAAAATAATCTCATCGCTGACAGCATGTCTTGGATTATAATTAAAATCCTACAATTGATGACTATGAAAAAAAGAAAAGTTGATGCATAGGGTAGCTGTATCTAAGAGAAATGACCAAATGATTTTTTTTTGGTCAAGACAAATTTCTTTGTTTTAGCATTAATAAAAAAAATTCAATCTGCCACATTATTATATCTCCAAAACCTGCTGAAAACTATATGCATCTGGATAAAATAAATACTCTTCTACAGAATATTAATAATTTTTATTATTCATTCATTAGATTGGAGATTATCCAATAATGAATAATATTTCAATAGTTATAATTTCCATGACATCAAACTCACATAAGGCAGGGAATATTTTCCATCCACTTTCAACACCTTGTTGAGGGATGTAATCATAGATCTTTTTCACATGTCTTTGATCATGTGTTGATAATTACATTATCCACAAGGTATTAAAAGTAAATAGAAAACATTTCTACATTGCCTGAGAGTGATGTAATGGAAATTATTCTACAGAAATATTGTACACTTCAGCACAGTTTGGAATCACTACAAACAGTTTTCACTTGGCCTCATTTTGACACAGATTGCATTATCCACATGAATTATGTAGTTAGCAAACAAATTACACAGAAACTGAGACCTCATTTAGAAAAAGATATTGTAAAAGAGGACATGGTGAGTGATACAGAATTGCTAGGACCAGACAAAGAAAACTATTTCAGAATATTAGTTTTTCTTGCAGAACTGGTTCAGATCAGGATTACTGACTTAACACAAGATATTAAAAATACACTGAAGGATTCTGCAAGAGATTTTAAATTTTTCCCTTTGGCTTGAAGAGGCAACTGACATAACAAATACCACCCAATTGGCTACTTTTATTCAAGGAATAACTGCATAATTTGACACATGAGAGAACAACATTTGAAAAGTTAAGTGGCATTACTACAAATGGAAGTCTAGCCAGGGTTAGTTTGCAAAAAACATTAATTGCATTTGTTAATTAAAAAGCATGTCACTGCATAATGCACCAATAAAGTCTCTGTGTTCAGTCATTATCATTCACAAATGTAATGTCAGCAGTAGTATCATGCATAAAATTTTATCAAAAGCAAAGGATTTAACAGACACCAATTTAACAAGTTTAATGAATGACTTTGTTTCTAAATACAGTGATCTTATTTTTATCACTATGAAGTGCAGTGGTTGAGTCATAGGCTGAATTGTAAAATAAAGTCATACAGTTGAAGGAAATGAAGGAAAAGCATATTAAAGAACTCTATAATATTATATAGCTGTGCCATTTATTATTCATGGTGGACTTTACCAGTTCCTTTCAAGATCCTCACCAGCTTTTCAGCTCATTATATTTGAATATTAAATCATTTGAAGCTAAATTAAGACTATGAAAACTGTAATGTCAAAGAAATAAAAAAATGCATTTTCCCATTCTAGAACCATGGAGGCCTTCTATAATTCTTTCAGAACTAATTGAAGCATTTAATATAATATTCAAGGTCATTAAAATAAAGTAATAGAATTGAACATCATTACTACACTGGTAATGTGAAACCAGATGAGGTCCCTGATAATCTACAACATAAAATAATTCAGCTGCAAAGTGATAATGAGCTAAAAACTAGATGGAATAAGCTTCTCCTTGAAGTCTATAAACATACCTAATTTTCTTACTTTAAGGAAGGCAGAAGATTATCAGAAATGGAATTATATATTGTGGCTTCATCGTAACTAATCAAAAATTTTACTGATGATGATAAAATGATAATATATTCAAATTAACTTCTATTACAAAATGTAATAAATCAACCAAACTACTGACAATATTTATTTTCATCTTTTTTATCATATTAAAGTTAACCTCATAATCAGAAATCTTAAGAGAGTCATATTTTGAAAGCCGAACGGCTGTTTATGTTAAATATGACAACAAAGTTTGTCACATATAAATATTATAAATGATTTAATTATTTATCAAAATAAGTTGATTTATATAGTGGTAAGCATATAGTTAGTACATATAACTTATGACCCCAAGAATTAAAATTTAAATTCAGGCTATATAATCATTATATTTTTCCTATTTAAAACAGGCCTTGATTGTGTTTTCAGGTAATTATTCCACTGTCAATGTATCTAGTTATTTATCTAATGTTTAGTAAATAAATATGTAGTTGGTTTTATAGGTAAAACATTAAACACACGGATGGCCTCACTTCCTGATAATCAGTTAAGTTCATATATAAAAATATATTGATACTCTGTTAAATTTTAATACTAATATAAAATGCTAAAACAGAGTTTGTATATATTTTATGGGAATTAATTGAGTCAAGTACATTCAATGCTTGCATGTTATAAAGATAAATATGGCCCACAAGCATTGAATGTACACTCGGCTCAAATAATTCCAATAAAACATATACAAACTAGGTTTTGGCACTTTATATATATATAAATAATAACAAGTTACCAAATTAAAAATATACCGTATGTCAAATTAAATTATAATTAAAAATATACTATATGTAAATTATAATTATGAGAGGTACTTTGGTCCATTATTATAATTTAATATATATATATATATTAACTTTACCTACCTAGAGAGACAGCTTTACCTCACACTGAATTGTTTAAAAAACTACATAAAGTAAATTATACATAAACTCTACTTAACATATGAATGTTAATTAATATTACCAGAAGCTACAGTAATGAAAGAATTTTTTTCTTTAAATCACTCGTTTCAACTGCAATATAAGTTTCAACACTCATTTCAGACGTAGTTACATAACAAATAGCAGTTTTAAGCAGAAACCCTCAATAAAACCCATATTCTTTTATTTTAAAACGTGAAATTGTAAAATTACCCCAGTTAAAAACAAATAATGCAATATTAATATCTGAGATACTTTAAACGTCTGCATCATTTGTTATAACATTTAATAACATTAGAGCACTTAGTTAATTTTTTCTCTACAGAAGTAATAATAAGATCCATGATTTATTATAGTTATTTCAAAATACAACTCAGTTAACTTTCAGTATTATTCAATTAGACCAAAGTTATCAAATAAATTTCAAAATATCTCTATTTTATGTTAAAACATTTGATTATTATATTTTGCTAACTCGTGATTGTAGATCTTTTAAACTTTAAATAAATTTGGGCATTTATTACTGAGAGTGGCTTTTAAAACTGTGTTAGACCTAATAAATTCAAAAACATAGCTTCGTGGATGGGTATTTTTCCCCCCTTTTTCTCATTTATTATTGCCCATTTATAAATATGAATTGATGAAACTATATATATTGCTTTAGGCTAATTTTATTTTCTTTATATATATATTTCTGTTTCTTTTAAAATATTAGAGATTACTAAACATAATCTTTCTCAAACTTTAATTATGATTAAAATATTCTCAGCGGTCAGAGTAATTAAAGATTACAAAGTCCGGATAGTGATTAAATCCGTAGGCAAAAAAAAAAGAAAAAGCCAATTAAAAATACGTGACACATTTTGTATCGTTCTTTTTTATTAAAATATAACGTTGAAATATTATCTTGATTAAAAATTAATTTATAAGCAACTATAAACACATTAATAATTTTTACTTTGTGAACTACATCCATAATTAAAAAAGCATGCAAGCATATATGCCTTCATTTTTGACAAGTAAGAAACAGTAGCATAACATATTGCATATCAGACATTCTTCTGAATATATTACTTTTTTTATCATTATGCCCCCTAACTATAACATAGTCCACAAGATGATATTATTGTCAGAATGTATCCAAATTGTTTCGTAAAAGTATTGCGTCATATTCAAATGGTAATTAAAGTTGCATTTGCAAAATTTTAATGACAGACCATTCAGTTCGTAGAAACGTAAGCATTTCAACTTTTTTTAAACTTTCAGAAAAATGAGTATTGATCCTTTGCTGCTATTAATATAATAGTAATGTAATAATATTTTGGCACAATAAATAAATGCCCTCCTGATGTTGAGACATAAACACTGATAATGTAAAAAAAGCTCCGATAGTAAATAATAATAATAATAATAATAATAATAATAGTAGTAGTAGTAGTAGTAGTAGTAATAGTAGTAGTAGTAGTAGTAGCAGAAGCAGTAGTAGCAGTAGGAGCAGTAGTTGTAATAATAATGAATATAATTACTTTTTCAAAAGTATCTCTAGCAATTTTAACAGTAAATGATACCCAATCCCAAATCATTCAATATTTTTCACTCAATGGACTGTCTTTTTAAAAATAATTAAGACACATTTTCTTAGCAGCAAACATATTAGTATTAAACCTATGATTTCTTAGCTTTGTCCTATATTCCAAAGTTATTATTATTAGTTGATTTTTTTTAATATTTATTTGTATTATTTTACTTTAACATTATTTTTATTATTAATGTTGGGCTTTATATCAATTTTACACAAACATACAGAGCAAATGCACACACACACACAATCAAATTTTGTGAAAAACCATCTTACTTATCAATTTTGGCATGGATATAAAGAAAACATGGTGAAAGTCTTCAATTATATTTGAAATAAAATCTGTATCTCTTCAAAGAGATTGTACTATGAATATTTAATCCATTAGACATGTTTTTCCAGTTTCTCAAAGCTGAGGACTTTTATTTAATCACTTCTATGGACATGGAAATTATTTGGCAATAAATCAAATCAGAATTAATGTGCATTGAGTTGAAAATGGAAATGCTCTATACAAAGTATAACTTCATTGCCGCTTTTAGTAAAGAGTGGTCAAAGGTAGGAGAATATTACAAATATTCCATCCTTCTACCAACTTAAAAAAAGTATGATCATAAAACAAAAAAAGAGCTTATATTAAAAAAAAAATGCGGTTTTTGAACAGCTACATCATATTGTACAATACAAAAGAAGATTCTAATTATCATTTATGAAGTTCATTTCATTATCTATCAAATATGGATATTGTTAATAATCTCAGTTTGCCAATATTAGGTCACAATATCCAGAAAGTTCTTTAAATAAATATCAAAATAGGCAGGATTTTAATGTAATAAAATATTTATGCAAACTTTTTATTAATAATCCAGAGATGGAAGGTGCGATCACACCTCAAGAAATTATTCTTATGGATCAGCCTCCTCCCAAAATGAGTAAACTCTGGATCCAACAATACTTCCAATAGGAATTCTAAGGTTCTCAAGGTTGACTGACTAAAATTGGAGCCTAGATTAGTTGATTTTTTCATCAAGGTCAACTTCAGGGTCTTGCCTACGGCTGCCTTTTTGCACTATTGATGGAACTATGGTATGGAACCTATATGTTCAATGTGTAGAAAATGAGAAGAAACAGTGGAACATACATTGAAGGAATGTGAACCATGGGTTAATTTGTGCAACATTTTAAAGTCTTTCATTGCAAACAAAGAGACTGCCTGTGTGGATTTAATTAAGGCATTCAAGAAAGGATTTTTGGATGAATTAGACTTGCAACGTATATTAAGTTTAGTATGTGGATTCTCAGGAATAGATTGATTTTTGAAAAAGGTACAGATATTGATCCATTAAAAATGATTTTGGAATCATTACAAGAATTCAAAGCTGATGATAAGAAATTCTGCCAGAGATGGTTGACAGAGAAACATGGTCATTAATATGTGTTGTGGTTTGAAGTTACTCAAATGTAACAAATAGGTTACATCTATGGATTAGTCTTGATGAATTAAACAGCCATGTTATAAGTGGAAGTAAATGTTCAATTTTGATAAGTTTAAAACAAATTATGTATAAATTGAAATTTGTTCAACTAGAGAGAGGAAGATTATATGGATAAGAATGAATGGTTTATAATAAAATTTAGTCTAGACAATTGATATGACCCATAGAGGGAAAACTGAATTTAATATGTTATTAACAGAGAAATCTGTAATTTAAAAATGTAATAGAAATAATCAATGTTACTTTTATGTAATTCCATGATTGTGCCATGTATTATGATTGAAATTTTGTAATTGATATGTATATTTTGCAAATCCATTTTGGGTGTGAATAAAGTCCAATTTTTTAAAGTAAAATAACATTTAATAAAGTTTTCTCTGATGAAAATTATAAAGAATGCTACATTAAAAGAAAATAAACACTCAAATGTGTCATTGAAAAATATGTGTGAAAAAAATATATAAATATTTAATTTCTATCATTTGCATAACTGTTATTAGAACCATTTTGATTCTAATAAAGAAGGAAATATATAAACATTTTTTTCAAAATTATAGAAGGCTTTGCATTTTTGTTAATTAATCCCATAATGTAAGCTTATATATATTTTGTAATTTATGTTGCGAAGACTATTTAACTGCAAAGTTATCTGTTACTATGTTCAACAATTGAATTTATATATATATATATATATATATATATAGGGTACAATATATATATATATATATATATATATATATATTGTACCCTCACTTCTCGATATATGATATAATTTAAAATATGACTAGCTCAATTAAATCATTATGCTCGGCTAAAATATGTACAACTATCTTTAATATATTTTATAATATTATAACTTATCAGATTTATTACAAATTTATCAAAAAATTAATATAGTTCAATATTATGTACTAATTAAATAAATATTTACTAAAATCATGAGACTGTGAAGTGAAGTTACAATTGGTAATCAGATTTACATTGAGTCAATGTCTCTCCAAGACACTATCTCAATGGCATAAGAGTACTATTACCTCTTTATTATCTCATTACTAACTCTACAGCATTCTTATGACTTTTATAAATGAATTATCTTTAATAATAATAGATAAATAAATCTCAATCTCTTGTTAAGGAACTATAATTAAATGATCTCAGGTTTTTCTAATTATCTTAAAGTAATAATAATTCATGTAGATAGGAATGATAAGGGATTTAATATCAAACCTAAATACACCTAACTTATTCTAATAATAATCACTAACAATAATAATCTTTAGGGTATATCTTAATCTTATCTATTGGATTATACTTTTAATCATTAAGAAAATAAGTAAATCATATACATGTCTTTCATTTCCATATAGTATCTTAATTTTAAAATAGACCAAAATCTTATAATTTAACAATCTGTGGCAATAAATAATATTATACTCTTATATTGTGCATTATAATTACTTTATGACCATTGTAATATTATATGTTAATGTCAATCAATTTCTATAAATTATATTAAGAAAATATTGTGTTTCTTTCTCAAATAAAAAATAATAAATTCATATTGTGCAAATATTATGTATATTCAAATTATCTGTTGTCAAATGCTGTGGTGTAAAATAACGAATTCGACACACTTTTAAAACAACTTAACAAATTTATTTACATCAACTTTAACAAATAATTTATTTACACTATTTACATTTAAATGGAACTAAAGAAAATAAACAAAAATAAGAAAATAATAATACAAGATTTTACACTGTTACTATTTCCATAATCATAAGTAGATAATTTATACATTTATTAAATGTTCTATCAATAACATTTAATTAAGATTATGACTTTAAATTTTAATAAACATCATTTGTCCTCAGTTAATACAAGAAAAAGGTTTTATGTGAAATATCATTCATGTAGCATGTATGTAAATAAACAAACTTTAATAATTAAAAATGCTATTTCACTTAAGTCTTACTATTGATTAGATTATAATGTACTAGTATGTACTACATTTATTATTAATATTACTCAAAGATCAATTAATGTACAAACTCATATAACTTTGTAATATCATAACAATTATTGATTATCACTGTTTATTTCATTCCGATATAATGTCATACTACATGTCTTATCAAAATATGCAATACGTATATGTACTTTTAAAAAATAATATTTTAAATTATTCAATAATTTCAATTTTTATAAAGTATAATGTTAAATAAAATTCTATGATTCTTTTCCGTTTTAATTATTACACTTTTACTTGATATTCTTATTCCTTCTTAAAAAACTTCTATCTACAACAGTCATTTTAACCTTATTTAACTTTAGAAAAATAGATGACCCATTTTTAAACAAAATAATAACGATCCAAACTCTCTTATACCTCATCCTGAGTATACAATAAGCTTTCAATCAAGATATAAATTTCTATGTAAAATTAACTTACTTATCTAATAAACATAAAAATAAAAAATATAGACTTTATATACTTCTTACTAACTTGAAAAGAAAAATAAATAACTTACGCTAATAAAATCTAATTCCTAATATTGTAACATAAACATTAAAATTTATTCAAGAAAGAATCATATAATTATTTCTAAGTTCTCATATTACGTTGAACTAAATTTACATCATCAATTTAAAATATGCATATTAAAATAAAACTGCTATTATAAATCTTATGCGTGTATATTATTTAAACATTAATACATTCATTCAATAATCATATAACATTTGGTTGATCTAAAGAAAACATAGTAAATACATCAAATTATTATTATTATTACACAATTTTTACCATAAATGATACTTCAATGTCCAGTCTGTCACATGATGTCCTCCAAGATTTTCAGTTTTACAAAATAATTTCACATTTACACTCAACAATTATTCTTTAAAATATTACGTGTTGTATAATTATAAAATAAACTTTATGCAATAAAAAGTTATATTAGTATTTAGTTATTACTTTTAAAAAAATAAATGTACCTTTCCTATCTTTCAATAAATTAATAATTAATTAAATATTTATGTTAGTCAATAATTAAAATATATTACATAACATCCAACATTGTCTTCTTCCAGTTATCATTGTTCTTTTTCCTAGGCACAAATTTTCACCAAACATTACTTCCTTTTCCGGTACATCACGTGTTCTTTAAAAGTTTTTATGGAAAAAAAAATGAAAACGTTCTTTTTTTAAAAAATAAAATAAAAGTCAAAGTTAGTTCCACCATAAAATAAAATAATAATTAAAAAATAGTTTATAGGATCCAGGTTCACTTCTTTTAAAGAAAAATTATTTAAAAGTTATTATTTTTAGAATTAGTCTATAATTTATAAAGTTCTTGTTTAATTATTTTAATTAATTTGGATTTCCACATGTAATTTATTTGCGCATTCCGTAACAGATATTTAGGTAAGATTACTTTTAAAGTCTTCTATACGACCAGCGTTTAGACTTTAATAATACAATAATTTTTTATTTATAGGTATTTCTTTACCTATTAAATTTCCAATTGATTTGCCTTTTAAAACTGTCAAAATGTAGTCTTTTAAACCATAAAGACTTAACAAGGCAAATATTTATATAATTACTGTTACATATTATATCTTTACCAAGATATATATTTAAATTTATAATTTACAAATACTTGCTTCATAAAGAAGTATTTCTCATTCTTTTAAATATTTGTTTTATAAAAATTAATTACCATCAGCTTTTAAAATTATATAAGGTCCAACGTATTATTTTTATGCATCTAATAACTCTCCTAGTTAATCCAGCGTCTGTTAAATTTTTAGTATAAAGTCTCCAATACATTCTATCCTTATACGATGTCTTCATGATAATTTGATAGTAAATTGAGCATCAATAGGAAATGATCAATAGGGAACTATAATAAATTAACACTGCATATTTATCGATAAACTTTTATAAATTATTTTTAAAAAACTACTCTCTAATAATTTTAAAAAACGATTTTGAGAGCGTCTATAATCACTTAGCTATTTTTAATAGCACCTTTACTTTAAGAATTTCAATCACAAGTCCCCTCCAAACAATTGAACCTTGATTTTATACTGGAAGAAAACTCCCACTTGATTGGTGAATTAAACAATTGACTTGCTAGCTTATTTACATATTTCACCAACAAGACAGAATTAAAAATAAATAATGACTTATTTAATATTTATTATTTATCACATTATTAAATTCTTAAATCAATCTTTATCGTTTATTTAAATCCATTAAACATTTTTTCAAAATATACTTTCTTACTTTACTTTTAACTTTCATAAGATTATTTTTATAAACAAACTAAGTCTATTTTTTATTCGTTATGTTTTTAAGCAGTATTTTAAAAATCAGATTTAATATTTCAAATTAATTATTTTTATTTTTATCTCATGATAACCAATATAATATTTATAAATTTTATAACAGAATTTTTAAAATAGCTTTGCAACTTTACTAAAAAAAACTCCCAAGCATGTGTGTATGTGTTTAATTAACATCTGTTTTTTTTACAACAGAGCTACAAACGCTTGTAATAATCTAAAAATAAACTAACAATTCATTTTTAAAAATAAATATTTTTTTTAAAATAAATAATATCTTATAACAATTTTAATATAATACTTCAATATTATTAAAATCAAATATTAATCTTCTATTATGTAATGCTAATAATTAAAATATTTATATTCATTTATTAAATATTAATTTTTATCAACAATAAATATATGCATTTAATTTTAACTTGTCTTTTAAAACTTTTAGCTTTAAACAATTTATTTATTAAATTTATTTATGCAGTATTGATCATGGCCAGTTTTCCCAACCATATATCATTATCATTCCCATTGAAATGTCTCTCTCAAACATCAGCACAATTTTTACATATCAAATACTCATGAATTACTTTAGTTACACTTTTTAAAAGATTGTTATAAACAAAATTAACATCATATAATTAAATATATCTTAAATTTAAAATTTTTAAAACAGATTGACACATCAATTTATGGAGACCCATACAAAAGGGCACAATATATATATATATAATAAATAAAGTTTAATATCTGTATTCGTTTCACAATATATGTAATATACAAATCAATATATATATATATCAAAATACAGTACAATTTATATTAATTATATTCTTCTAGAAGTACTTTCAACTATACACTTTGTAGGCTTTATCAACTATATAACGTTATATAGTTGATAAAGACTACAAAGTGTATAGTCGAAAGTACTTCTAGAAGAATATAATTTATATAAATTGTACTGTATTTTGATATATATATTGATTTGTATATTATATATATATATATATACTATATTATATATATATATATATATATATATATATATATATATATATATATATATTTGTCAATTACAAAAATAATGAGTTATATTTTGGTTGTAATGTATATCCTTATTACTAAATTCAAAGAAATCAATTGTTAAGAACACACACAGGTTTTCTTGGATAGAAAAATAAGGTCACGAAAATGTACAAGTATGGAATATATATTTTAATGGGCACATTGATTCCAGTTAATATTAAAAGATGTTGAATTTATTATAAAAAAATATTTTAAACAGTCTGTAAAATTGAAAAAAAAAAAATGTGCATATGTATATATTATTTTTTGTATAACATTTAAAATTGTATTTTACTTCTTGGAAAATACTAATTGAAAAGATAAATAGTAGAACAACTTGTTATTGAGAAGAAGTAATTGATAATTAAGATTTAAAGAATAACATAAAAGAGATCAGAATATTTTTGAAAGTACATCACTTAAATGAACAAATTAGTTTTTGAATTTCAACAAACATATTTTGGATAAACAGGAGAATGGAATTTGCAAAAACTATATAAAAAAAATTGAAAAGTTAAAATCAACAAATTAACTCGGATTAGAAACTAATCATTGGATGTCAACCTTCTATTTTTATGTGAGAGCAGTGTTTATTGGTTGTTCATCATAACATTTCTAATTATGAGAAAAGCAGAAAAACTATCTAATAGTTGACAGTGAAAAGATACTTGTGAGTATATGGTCAATATAACCATGAGTATATGCTCAGTATAACCATGAGCCAAATTTAATATTCATCTTCATTAATATAACAGACTAAAACTATCAGATATGCATTTGGTATCATCTGTCAGCCAAGTAGTGATCTATGAAAGAAAAAAAGTGACTTGATTGAAACTGGCATATCTACGACTAGTGTGTTTATATATTTACTCTGCAAAATTATTTGTATTACATTAACAAATATATGGTTAATTGAATAATATAGCTTATTGTTATTTTAGTCTCATTCTTGAATTATAAAGTTTATTTTTCATATCTATAATTAAGTAAAAGTAATTGCTATGTGTTGACATAGTTTTCAGTGTTTATGCTTTTTGCTATTAGGTAAGTTTTATTTATTTATAGTGACTGAACTAAAAAATAACATAATACATATTTATGAACATTATAAAATTTAAACATCTGGAAACTGATGGTACATAAATGTAAGAGTTTACATCATTTATTTGAATTGTGCTAAGTTTAATAGTTATGAAAAATGCAATTTATCCAAATCATACGTCGCTGATGTACTTAGCAAACTAATGTGTGATTATTTCATATATAAATTATTTTTCAATTTACTGTGATTGTTTGTGTATATATTTTTGCTTCCATTATATTAGAATAATACCAATAATTAAGAGAGAGTTACTAATTTATTTTTTTAATTTTTATCTAGACACTTTCTTTGTTTATTTTTAACTTTTCTTATTATTATTGTTCTTTCCACCATTATATTCTGGGCAAACAATGGCAATCTATTTGCAGCTAACTAATCATTCAAGATCATTTGTCTTTGTATGCATTAAACATACACCTTTAAGTTAAACAAATATTGATTGCCAGAAAAAAATAAATGTATGGAATAGGAAAATAATAATGTATATACATTAAAAAAATATTAAATTATGAAATTTGTAAGAAATGATTAAGTTAACCAGATAAAAAATATATAATAATATAGAGCAGCCAAAATAACATAATAGCCCAATGCTTGTCAAACAAAAATAAAAATATAATTAGTCCAGAAAATAAATAGCATACTAGGTTAAAGAATCAAACAAACAACACCCAAGAAGTTTAAACAGAAGTATAGGATAGATTATGGCATGCATTTCTTATATATATATATATATATATATATATATATATTATATATATATATATTTTTTTTTTTTTTATTTTATATATATATATATATATATATATATATATATTTAATCAAAACAATAAAATAAATATACATATGATAAAATCTAAAGTGAGAATGCAAGTTCAAATCATAAAAAAAACAAAGAAGTACAGACAGCAGAATGAGTTGAAATCATAATATCAATAACAACAATACATATAAACTTACAAGAGATGGAATTGATAAAAGATATGAAGCTTCAATTGCAATCATAATGGGATACATATTTGAACATGTTCAAACATTTAAAAGGTAAATGTTTCCAGATCTCCAAAGATCTGTCAATTAAAAAATATCTCTGCAAACACAAATGTACAACATATCTAAACAAATAAAAGATATTCAGAAACAGATGAGTAATAAAATAGAGAACATGATAAGAGAAAATAAAAAATAACCAAACATAAATATATAACTATATACCCACAAAGTAAATCAATTCTTAAAAATACAATTTTCCAATATAAACTTGAAAAGTAACTGTAGACTATCCAAACAATTTGGATAATGTTTCAATTTAATCCACTTATAGAAGAATTGAAGATTACTATAGCAAACTCCACATACAGTAGTGCTACCCATTGTAATCTTTAGTAATCATTGGATGCAAGAATGTTTGTGCATAAATTGCCTACTCATCCAATATTCCCAGATGGGGTGACTTCCTTTAGTGAGGAGATTTGGATCTGAAGGCACTGCACCTACATCTTAGGATCAAATACAACACTCTAGTAGCCATCTTTTATCTATTTTGATAACTATAAAGCTATGATTTCAAATGAAAATGTTTTTAATTCAACATTATTTACTTGTATATTTACATTTTGATGTCCTTGTTTTTTTTAAATGGCAGTCACCATAATCCTATGGACAGAAGTATAAAATCATTAAACATCACATGATTACCATTTTCCATGCTTACAACAATTTACATTAGTAAACTCTTCATATAGAAGATTGTGTAAATATAAAAAATGGTGATCATATGATGCTTAATTGTTTTATAAAGATCACTATAGTTTGAGATGTTTTACATGAAGTATTCCAAAATCAGTAATAGTCACTGTTTATCAAGCCCAGTTATTTCCAGGAGTTTAGACAAGTTGTTTTCAGGTGACTCTAGAATGAGAACTTTAAAAATGTATAAAGCACCAAGTATTGCAGAAGTGAAGACTGAAGAAATGTATATACCATTTCTTTAGTTATTAGTGGCCAAACCCATGCATTGACAGTTAATTTATTAGCAAAATGCCATATCATTAGAACAGTACAGCACAACATTCCAAGCACTGGAACAATTTTTAACTGGGATGGCAGATGAAAGATTTAGAAAAATACAGCTGAGCAATCCTAATTTAAATTACAAACTCATAATTGTCAAATGCATCACCCAAAAGTTTAAGTTATGTAACACCTCTAAGTATGGACTGCCTCAACAGTTATAAATTTTACTAAAGAGAAATTTCCCAATTTCCAGTAGAAAGAAAAAGGACAAACATGCAATTGCTATGGAAAGATTGGGCAGTTTAAAAATTAACATACAAATAAAAACTGTACAAACTATGACAATAATGATCATTTAGTATATGTCTGTTGTTTTAAGGATAGTGGAGCATGAAACAGTAAGGTTAATATTAGCAGATAACACAGGATATCTTTTACTGTTAATTAGAGCATTAGAAAAAACTGATATAAGAACACAAAAGAGTTATTCCTGCACTGAAATAAAACTATATGCGTTGAAGTCATTTAGTAGTGCTAAAGCAGATGAAGCAGCATTCTAAGGTTAAACAAAATGATTCTGAACAAAGCATATAATGTTAGAACTTTGTTAGACTATCCAAAGGAATTAATAGCAGTTATTCCTACTGTTATTATTTGTTATGTTTTTGTTATGTTGTGAAGTAAACATAAATGTCTAAATGTTTTCTAGTTAAATGGCTATCTTAAATAAATGTTAATAAATACTATTATGTATCTGTTTGTTGTATACTTTGTAAATTATTATCTGTTTGACTGGTCTTTAGAGACTCTTGAAAGATAGAAGTTGGCACAGTTCAACAGGATAGAAATCAGAACATAGCAAAAAATTAAATATTAGATGTGATGAAAAAAATAGTTCATTTAACTGAGATAAGTAGATAATTAGTTATGTTGTACTGTCTCACAGAGTAGATGATTTCCATACTAATCATTACATAAAAACTGGAAGCAAATAAAATCTGATGATTTTTTAATCCTCTTCTGTTTTCGAAATATTTTATATTCACAAACCGATATTTCAATTATTTTTAATCATTATCTTGCTTATCAGTGGTAAAACATATATAACATAAATTAAACATCTCTTAAATTGATTACCTACAAAGTAGGTATAGATATATAGGATTGAAAACATTATGCTTGTAAATAATTACTGTACGCAATATTTTAATAAAGTTTAATTTAGTAGAGGTGGCACTATATGAAAAAAAAGAAATACCTTTTTAATTATTTAACACTTCTTTGTATTAAAGACATTACTAATAAGTTTCTTCAAATTTAACATTGAGTAACTTTTTCCATAAGCAAAATAATTAGGCTAATAGGATCTAAAGACCAAGTGCACCTTCAACTTTAAGAAGGCCAACTGATGAGTGCTGATTCAGCACGAAATGCATTTTGGGGGTCATTTGTCTTTTATTATATCTTTATTTATATGAATTTGAAAAGAATGGGGAAGTGAAGAGGTGTTTATTATATCTATAAAGATATTGCATACGGGACAGAAAAAGGCGAATAACTCCGTGTGTGTAAATTTAAAAAATCAGATATATTAATCTTTAACTGATGTTTAAAGTTTCTATCTGTGCTAGAGATAATCTCTAGTTTCGAAAATGATTAGTAATAATCATTATTGTATTTATCTGAAATGGATGGCGTCAAAGTTGAGACTGGAGGAAGTTTGACAATGGTAAATGAAAATGTAAAAATTAACTCTACATAAATACTTTGCATATAATAGAAATATATATATGAGAGAGTGTGACCTGGGCCAACTGATGAGTGCTGGTTCAGCACGAAATGCATCTTGGGGGTCATTTGTCTTTTATTACATCTTTATTTATATGAATTTGAAAAGAATGGGGAAGTGAGGAGATGTTTATTATATCTATAAGCTTTAAAAAGTTTATAAAAATTTCATTTTTTATCTGCTAAAGCATGTGTGTGAGACAATCAAATAGTTACATTTACTGGAAAAATAAATGCTTGCAGTCAAACACAGACAATATCCGCCTTCATTTCACATTTGTTAAAAAAAATCCACAGCTCTATTTTTTGACATTACTAAAATATTAGCAAAAATTAGAAAAGTATTATTTACTCATTATGAGTAAATCTATAAAATTTCTAAAAACAAAAAAATATATTTTGAGCAAAAATAAAGAAACTGGAATACAGGTCAATAATGTTTAATTCAATTATCATTCATAAAAAATATTTTTATAAAGCTTGTTAGTTTAGAACAGTCAGAAACAGTTTTAAAATTTATTTTCAACTTTTGTCATTTAATATTTTGATGGAGAAAAAAACAATGAAATAAAAGATTATAAAGCTACACATCTTTACTATTATTTTAAAAAAACATCATTATCGTACTCACGGACACGTGAGTACAATGAACGAGATTTCGTCAAAAAAGCTCCCAAATCAGTTTTCTAACTACAAACGTTAAACATATATATATTTTACGATCGTTAACAAGGAGAACTTTTTAACAAAGCTGTAAAAGCTTCGAGAAAGAGTATTAAAATTCGGCGTATTAATTACTAAATTTTCTTAATTTATTAATGTTTGCAACTTCTAATCTCATAGCAAAAATGATAGAAAAATTATAATAAATGTATTTAAAATGTGATGTTTGAGGAAAATATTGAAAATAAATTAGGACAGCAGTTATTTAATTCAACAATATTATTTCCTCTGTCATATTAATTCAGTCTGAGCGCATGCTTTACCATTTAAAATAAACTTTCCATGAATTTAATCACCTTAGGTCAAACTATAGGTTTTGCAATTACTGTACATATTTGAAATATAAGCATTCTTCATATACTTGGAGTTTAATTGTAAATTCAGGGGATTTGAACTCAGACTTTCAAGCAACCTTCAACTATCCACACTATCTCATACTACTGATATATATGACCACACATATGTAGAAAAGATAAATAATCACCAATATATGTATTTTGTGCTGAAACAGCACTCATCAATATAGTCAGTGCCCAGTTTATATTAAGATAGCAAATCTGCATACTTTAATGAACAGGCTTCAATCTACTCCAACCTCCAACTCTTCAGCCACCCATATCATTGACAAAATCTGATGATGGAATACCCAAATCTGATGCTGATGCCAATATTATTGTTATGATCTTAAGACACCCTGACCCCCTCATATGTATGACCTTATCCATTTAAATACATAGGAGTATATGAAGAATGCCTAAATGTGATAATTTAAGCCTGCATCCTGTCGATCCCTCTTCTATGTATTTAAAGGGATAAGGTCCTATACATAAGGAGTCAAAATGACTTGAGGACAATATGGGCATAACAATAATATTGGTATCAGTATGGGATTTGGACATTCCATCATCAGATTTTCAATGGTATGGATGGTTGAAGAGTTTTGGAAGTTGGAATATATTAAAGCATGTCCATAAAGGTATGAAGATTTGCTATCTTAATATAAACTGAGCACTCATTATATATCTATCTGTGAGAGTTGTTGATCTCAACCAAATGATGAGTGCTGGTTCAGCATGAAATATTTATATTTGTGATTATTTAACTTTTCTACATGTGTGTGGTCATGTGTATCAGTGGTATTAAATAGTGTGGATAGTTGAAGGATGCTTGAAAGTCTGTGTTCAAATCCCTTATATTTATAATTACTGCACATGTAGTTTTTCAAAGTATGCAAGAGAAGAGAAGAAAAAAATCATAACGATGAATTTTAAAAATAGTGGAAAGATATTTTTAAAAATGAAAATAATCTATTTCTCCAACTTATAACAGATGAGATGTAAGACTTCAATGTTTTCATATCAACAACTTTCCATTTAGTCAAATGCCTAAATAGAGCTGGTTTTTTTTTTGTTGATGTAGTTAGATTACCCAGATGGCATACAGTCTGAGATTTGACTGGAGTGGAACTCAAAAAGTTTAAGAAACTGAAAGTTAAGCTTAAAAATTTCTTTCCTAGTAAAGACCAAACAAGAACTTAGTTTATTGGTCTGAGGTGATGCTATTGTAGTTGTAATTATATGTTGATATCTTAATTGTAATTATATGTTGGGAATATTTCTGTTATCTTATATTAGATATAAAATGCTTTTAGAAAATTCAAACTTTATTTATTATTTGAAATACATTCAACTGTTATTAATAGCATATAGGTTAGTATATAAACAATGTTTCAACTAGAATAATTTTGTTCTCTTTTTCATTTGTTATTAGCCTGAACAGTAATATTATTAGCAAAGGAATTGGACCTGGGATCTTTAGATTCATGATTTCAAGATTACATATTCGATCACCATACTATACTGTCACTGTTTAGATCAAAAACAATTGAAGAAGACAGGAGAAATATACTAGTCTAAATGTCCACATGCTAATAATTATAGTTGAATGTGTTTGAAATGTTTAAATTTGATTTAATTTTTTAATAAAATATTTGATAGCTAATATTAGATGATAGAAATAGTTCAACATATAATACGGTTAATTTCATCTGTGTTGATAAAATGAGGGACAATGGTCTGACCATAAACGAAAATATAACTGTAAAATTAGATTTTCTACTACTGCTCACAGGGATATCTTAATTTTATGTCTGTCAACTTTTACTTTTTACTGAATAAATATGTTGGCTTATTTTAATACTGTGGTCTGTTTCTAGAATGATGTAATATAAACGGAATTGTGTATTTGGACATTATTAGTACATAAATATGTGTGTGTATAAACGCATAAATTTTTGTCTATTCAATAGAATATTTTCTCCTAAAAATATTTTATTTAAATGTTATAGTGTACTTTTATGATTTCTGCATTATTTATTTATAAAACAATTTTTATAGCCTTTTTTTAACCTAAAGATATAAATACAAATATATTTATTTAAAAAAAAGTAATAAATTCCTTTTCAATAAATAATGTAAATATTATCAGGTTATTTTTTTAATAAAATTTACATTTTAATGTTTATATAAAGAAATTTAAATGGATACATTTTACATATATATTTAAATTCAATAAGTAAATAAATATTACATAATCATTTACACTCCATTTGCTTACCTTCTCATATACACTATATATGTAGCAATTTTAATTAATTTTTTGAATGATATATTTCTAAAATAAAAAATCTATTTATAAATATATATATAATAATACCAACAAATTAACAAATTTTTTTAGCAACATCAACATGAAATATATATATATAAAATACATATTTTTTATGTATTTTATATATTTAACCCGTGCAAATCTTCGTTTTAACATATATATATATATTGAAGTAAATCATATAATAGAATATACAATATCTTTATATAACAGCAATAATAATAATACAGAATAGTTCTTCTTGGGCAAACATTAATTTTTACACTCTTCAATGTATTAGAAATATTTTACAATTTCAACCCATACTAAGAGGTCCCATGATGTTTAAGCATTCAATATAATGGAGCAGAGCTGCACTCCATTGACTCTTATCTAAAAAATATCTATAGCAGCAGTAAAAATAAGAATTATAAAAGTAATAAAAAAAATAATGAACAAATAAAAAATAAATCCAACATAAATTAAAAACAATAATCGAATGATTTATTGCTAGAACTTCATAAGTCTATCATAATGGAAAATAACATATTAAAAGTTTTTCAAAATAAATTCATATTTTTATATTACAAATAAATATTAAATTGCTTATTGGAGCACCATTGTTATAAGATAATCATTTCTTGAACAACCCTATGACCGAAGCAATAAACACTTGATGGGCAATAGAATACTTCTTTACTGATCTTCATAATGTTACATCAGATCGGTGTCAGATAAAATCCCTCTGAATACCACACTGGAGAAGGGCATTCTACTACAAAATTAGCGCTGAGGAGAGTTTAATAAGTATTATAAAAAAGGGAAAATATCACTGTAGTCCTTAGTCACATGATTACTGACTTTTTAAATAGTATTCCAATGGAAATTGTGATAACATTAGTAAAAGGTTGTATTTATTAATCCACTACTTCTTTAAAAATTATTTAATAAATAGTAAACGACAATTTGCCTAGAAAATATACTATTGTGGAAACAGCAAACAACTCAATTACTTCAAGATTTTAAATGATTCTATTCATCAACATTCCATGTTCCCTGTTTGATTTATAATGCAATCATTGTCTTTGCTTAACTTTGCAATAAATTTCTCATTCTATCTCATCCTCTCAAGTAAATATGTAAAATTTTGCAGTAGTTTATCCTTGATTTTGAATGTTCCTCTCAATAAAATTATTTGAGCTTGTTTTTTTTCTTACTTACATTCATTATGATATCAAAATATACCATAACTTTACAAAGTTGGCTCTTGGACTACTTTTAGAAAAAAATAAGAATCATAACTAATATTTTGGTCATATCTTTTATAATTTAATGTCATCCAAATTTCACACACAAAAATTAAATAATACAAGCTACACTCTGTATGAGCTTAAATAATTAGTGACCACTAGATAAATCCCTATTCTTACTATTTAATTCACATTTTCAGATAAATTTCTGATTTTTATCTTTATAATGTGAAGTGGGAATCAAAGTTGAAAAAAATGAAGACACAAATCAACAATCACCTTTCAACTTTGAGTCTCAAGCCTCACTGGCCAAGCCAAAATCTAAAACTTAATTGAGAATGGAAATTTAAATATGATTTATAAAAGTTTTATATACATCTCATAATTATTGGTTATTCGAAGAGAATGGATCTAGAATGGAGAACTGGCATTATCTTAAGCTAACAATTTTGATGATACATTGTTATTATTAGTTTATTTAAATATTTGTTTGTGCCAAAATTAAAGACATTTTTAATATTAAACATATAAATATGCATAGTCATCTAACAATATTTAAAAGAAAATTGTAACTGATTTAATTTTTAAATTCTATTGCATTTTAAGATTCCTCTTTATATGGGAGATTTTAAAAGGGTCATTAAAAAAATTTTACTTATATTTTGCAGATTGAAAATTCTAAATTGCAATATTATTTATGAATGAATGTGAAAATAGCATTAGGAAATCTAATTCATAAATATATTAGATCAATATGTAGTAGTATTAAAAACTATAAATTATCAAATATAACAATCATGTCTTTATAAATAGAAAGTTTTATAAAATTTAAACCATGTTGGCATTACATTTTGGATACAAAAACACTTTTGAAAAAAAAATCACATTTTTTCTTACTTATTGTTGATAATTCTAACATTAGTGTAAATAGGTTTTTAATTATTATTTTTCAAAATTTTTATATACACTTTCTAAATTTAATTCAATCATTTGTACTAAAAACTGATGTTTTAAGAATATATTTAGAGTATTAGATTTATAGACACTGAATAAAATTGCAAATAATGTATTTCTTTAAAAATATTGCATTTAAAAAAAACTCAGTAATTTTCTATCTCAGATATATTTAAAATTTCTATTTCACCTCATACACTTCAAAAACATGTATAAAATCATATAAAAAAATGAACCCAACATGGATGTCTTGATGTGACAGCATATTTTTGTAGATTCAGATCATAAGTGCACAATGTCTTCATCTTATTTATTCAATATTCATCAATATAAAATTATTACAATTTAATCTGTAATTGCCAAATTTCTTGCACACAAATATTTTATAACATCATTTTTAGATATATACTTAATTTTAGATGCAATTTAGATGTTCCTCAGGTTAGTATTCTAGTAATCATGCTTTTTACCATTTATATGGATGAATTCAAGAATTACCTGAAATATTCTTATCTTTTGTGCTATGTTTGTGACTGCAAAATAATTAGAATTCCATCAGTGAGTGACTGCACTCTCCTTCAGAAAAATATTGATAATTTTACTGCATTGTATGATCTAAATAAATTTAGTAAATGTTTCCTTGTTTCATATTCTAAGAAATGTGAAGTTTTTATTATATTCTCACAAAATTAACCCTGTTGAATTCCAAAAACATCTGGGAGTTTTATTTTTAGTAATGGATCATTTCTTCCTTATTTAGAAATTATTCATTGCCAAAGCATTTAAAATCATGGATGCTGTCCTTAGACATGGTTATCATTTCAGTGATGATACAAAATTAAAATTATTTTTGTCATTGGTTCTTCTCATCATTTATTTCTTGTTCAATGATTTGTAATTCTAATTCTAAACAAGGATGTAATTTATTAAAATCAGTATCTAATAAGTTCTCCAAATATGTTTCTCTGGAAAATAAAGTTATTTTCCATTTTTCTTTTACATGGAAATATAATGAGTTGTAGTGTGTGTGCATATATATATAAGGTAGAAATAAATACAATCAAATTTTTATAGATATTTTCTATATTGTCATGGAATAATAGTTAATGATTAAATAATTTTGAATTTTAAAAAAAATTTTATAAATTGAACATTTAAAAAGGTCTAATTAATATTGTATTCATTCTAATTTGAAATTAGAACATGCATGTTTTTACATTACTATAAATATACTGGTAGTCATAAAATTCCACTACCTATTTTATTGGAAATTTTTTAAATTAAAACTTGAATAACATATTTTGATTAAAATGCTACAGAGTTATTTTGAAAGGAATAAAGTGAATTGAAAAAGATTAACTTTTTTTAAAATTAGGATAAAGAAAACTTACTTTTGATTACTGTATTTTTTACCCTGACTATATAAAAGTTAAAAAAAGGTTTTAGAGTTTGTATAGTTTTAAAGTTATACAGAGTTACTATGATGATATAACTGAAGACAAGACAGTGCAAGTGCAGATGCTGCTATTAGTTCAGAATGGTAGAGTTTGATTTACATGGAAGTAAGGCCCATCTTTTATGGGCTTCATAGTCCATATATGTATGCATTTGATGGCATAAAAATTGAAAGGATCTCACATCAGACCATCAGTAACCTTATTATACCTTTTCTAAGGATGAAAATAAACTACTCTACTGTTTAGAAAGAGCATCATACCCTGAGAGTTCAGCAGCTTTCTGAAGTATTAGTTTATACATATACTGTTTATCTATAAGCAGAGAGGAAATGATAAAAGTACTGTGTTGTATATATAAAGTATGACTGTGGAGTAGTGTTACATATATTGAGAATGATATTCGTTTAAATAATTCCTTGAAAATGACAATTGTTAAAATCTCTAATTTAAAAATGAAACAAGTAAATAATTTTTGCTTAAATTATAACACTAAAAACAAAGAATTCATTCATAGATGATTTTATTTTGAAAAAAAAAATGTAACTCCAAAAATATTTCTAGACTGGAAACAAAAGAATTTGCTGGTGTATTTTGTCATAGATGTTAACATGTTAAAAAAATCTTTTTAAAAGACTGTCAAAGATGTGATACTATTTTTTTTAAAAAAAATACTATTAGTTTATGAATAAAATAATAACTTTGATTTATTCTATTTTTATATATACACACATCATACATGTGCATTTATGTATTATTTTAAAAAGTTTGATTTTTTATAAGTGTATGTCAATTCAAACATGTTAATTTTTTAAATATTATAGAACACATTTCAGTATTTATATATGTGTGTGAATTTTAGTTATATTTTCAACATGGAATTAATAGTGAAATATATATTTTTTAAAAATTTATTATTTTTCTAAATTAAAATATCATAGCAGCAGTGTGCATATACACTTTCATCAATCCCCACATATATATGTGAGAACAATCATTGTTTATGTATCATTAAAATGTGATAACTTATTTTTTTTAATTATTACATGAGAATTCAAATATGTTCATTTTATATTCTATAAATATGTCTGTGTCTGATAAAGAGAGTTTTTATGCAAACCTATTAGGCCCTAAATGTAAATTACAATGTAATAGTGGATTTCATTTTTGGCATTAATCAAAATCAGAAGGCTTTAATTTATATGTATGCCATATTCTGGAGACCTTAATTTCATTTTTATTGTTATTAATAAATTTATATTTCTTTGTTAAAGTTATTCAGTAAATTTACTCAATCATAGAATAGATATGAAATATTATATGTTTTTATTATATATCTTTTTCACAATAACAGTTATAGAGATTTTGTCTACTGAACTGGATTCATACATAAAAGTCTGTTATATGAAAGAGATTTATATTTAGTAATTGTGGACATCCAATTTTTGATGATCCTGGTTGACACAAAGAGAATATTATTTAAAGTCCATGCACTACATTTTATTTTAATTATTTAGAAATTAAGTTTATAGTTGGCCAATATATTAATGGTACAAAGTAATTAGAGAAGTGATAATAATTGGCATGTTTTACTATTCCAGCATTATTTTTAATGATTATATTCTTATGGATTAGCACTTAAGTTTTTGCATCTAAATTAAATTTTAAATAATCTGCTCCAAGTTAGCAAAATCTAAATAACTCACCAGGTCTGTAATAGATTCATTTAAAATTCACTCACAAGATTGATTGTTGATTTATTTTTATTGTTAATTATTAATGATAATTAGTGATTCTTTTTTGTCTGTAATGCTGAACTTATAGTTACTTATTTTAGGTAGTGTGTGTGATGATCTCTCAGGCTCATTGCTCATAATTATATTCATTATAATTCATTTTAATATTAAATTTGTATTAACTGGGGTTGATGATGATGAGTGCCATCAGCCCAACTGAATCACTGAAATTCTTCATATCATTACAATAGAGACCTTAAATGTCTTTACAAAATCATTAATCAACAAGGTTTTCTATCTGATATAATATCAAGTTTTATAATTAAGTTTTATAAGCATGATTCTCAGTCTGATTTTGTTTATTATGTTCAAACTCAACATTTCAATTTTACTAAATTTCCTCCTTGATTCAAGCTATACTCTCCATACAATCACATTTTTAGTAATATTAATCATTTTAATTTAGATTATAAGCAATTTTGTAATATTGTTAAATTAAATGTTAGGCTGATTGATTTAAATATATTATTTATATATATTATATTGCCTCTTTGTCTGTTAATTTTTTTATTATTGTGTTATATGCATTGTGTTTATTCCATTAACTATTTTAATGTGCAAACTAATTTGCAATATGCTGTTTTTAACACTTAAATAAATGGATTTAATTATTATTATTATTATTATTATTATTATTATTATTATTATTATTATTATTATTATTATTGTTGTTGTTGTTGTTGTTGTTGTTGTTGTTATTATTATTATTATTATTATTATTATTATTATTATTATTATTATTATTATTATTATTATTATTATTGTTGTTGTTGTTGTTGTTGTTGTTGTTGTTGTTGTTATTTTCAACATCATTTTACTAATGCAAAATTGTTTAATAATTATTATTAATTATTTATTAGGTTACATATTATCACATCATATCAAATGTGACACAAATTTTAAACTTAAACATATATATTTTTATTAACTTGTAGTTGCTATAATTTAGTAAAGTAAATGCTATTGGCAATATCTCATACAACTAAAGTAAGTAATAATAAATGTTTATTAAAGCTTATCATAAATAACATAGAGATGGTGAAAAAATGTGCTAGAAAAATGTGTGCTAATATCATGTGATGGAGTCAAATAGTATCTTATTAGTTTATCTCATACTGCTCTTAAGAAGAATATTAGTTTTATATAAATCTCATTCCATATTTGATTTTTTATAATAAACATTATTTAGAATAAATATTAAAATATTTGTATAAAAATATTAAAAATATAGAGTCATAAATCACATAAATAAAAAATATTTTTGTTTATAAAAACTTCTTACTGAATTCAGTTGATTGCTTTAATACAGTCAGGTTTTATAATTAAATAAGTATGCTTTTGTTTATAATAAGCATTAGTAATGTTAAAATATCTAATATTTATCTAAAACAGTAGAAAAAGAATAATAATAATTTACAAAAGATGAAAAAAATACAACTATTTAAACTACAAATGATATGAGATACTTCTAAATCAAACAAAGATAGCATAAAATTTATATTTATATGAGCTAAATTCAAATTAATTTGATTTTTGCGAAATAGAGATCTACCTAGAGAGATATGAGATGAAAACCTGTTCAATATTAAAAATTATATAAATTTAAGATATTTAAAAATCTGTACTGGTATGACATAGCAGAGTTTGCCATTCTGGGTTAGGTGTTTACTCGACCACCATAAATGTATTTTTAAGCTTATTTACTTTTTCATATACACCTGGGTCTCATTTTATGTGGTAGATAGGTCTCTCAGAAAACATGCACAAAAGAAATTGCACAAAAATAGTCTTAATTTACCTTGAAAAATGGGGGATATGTACTGTAATTTTCCAAAAATTGCATAAAAGCAAAGCAACAATGTAAAATTACTTTAAAATTCACATAAAAAAGATAAGAAAATAAAGTATGACTAATAAAAAATTTCAAATTCGAAAAAAATTAATGCAAGACAAATTTTTTAACTTTTTTTTATTAACTACAGTATTTCATTTTATTCAAAACAATATATTTTTATGTGTAATTTACATTTTTTTCATACATATATAATATTTTAATTATTATCGCTATTTGAGACATCAGATTCATCATGATATGATGTGATGTGAGGTGCTGTAGCTTCTCCTAAATGAAGTCAAGAAAAATACAACTAAAACATTTTCCAATCGCTATTGATCTTTCCCATTTTGCTAAGTGATCTAAAATTGAAATTTTTCTTTCCAAAGAAATTCATTTTTTTGGGTATTTTTTTCCTCTCTGTTAGAGTAAACTAAAAGTTTAAAATAAAAATAAGAACTTAGACTTACGATAATAAAAAGATACTGACTCACCATTGTTGGGAAAAATTTAATTAAAACTAACAATTAAAAATTAAATTCTTATTTTTGTCTTTAATTTTCAATTTTGTTTAAAAATCAAATTCTATCATTTCAGATCACGTTACGTAATTTTTAAATTGTTAATTATAATTAAAAATCAGATTTTAATTGTCAAATTTAATTGTGCCCATCACTGTTACTCACCTTTTAAAAATAAACTTGCAGACACTAAATGATTACTTGATTATATACTCTTTTTTAAAAAGCAAAAATAGAATGTGATTTAAAATGCAAAAACAATAACATACATAGTATAGGCATCTATAATGTTTGAACAGATTTACATTATAGTCTTGTAAAATTTATTACTTGTGGACACTAAATGATTAATTGATTACATACTCTTTTTTAAAAAAGCAAAAATAGAAGGTGATTTAAAATGCAAAAACAACAACATATACCCAGTATAGGCATCTATAACGTTTGAACAGATTTACATTATAATCTTGTAACATTTAATATGTGTATATAAAATAGGGAAATACTGATTTTAAGTGAATTATGAACTTCTTTATTGCATAAAATCTATTACAGTATTATTATAAAGTGCTGAAAATATTGAAATTATTAGATGGAAGTCAAACTCCGATAATGCGCGATTACTTTAAATATGAAATGAGTGCACAAAATTTATAATATTTAAAGTAATAGCATATTGTCGGAGCTCATCTTCTGATCTAATAATTTTTATCGCATAAAAGAAAACTGCTACAAAGATATTAAGAAGAAACATGAATCACTTAGCTTCAAAATCACATTAAATAAATCTGCATAAAATGAGACCCGGGTGTATTTTTATTAATGTATTTGAAGTTTGTGTTGTAAAATAGATATAATTAAGTATATCTAAGATATTATCCATAAAAAAATAAGTGAAAAAGTTGGATTTAATTATACTAATTATATTTAATAAGAATGTAAAATACTACCATATACAAGGCCTTAAAAAAGAAATATATTTATCTTTAATTAAGTTTAAAGTTTATATTAAGACTAAAATTCATAAGAGTTTTTTAGTTTAATAAATGATTATTTAACAATCATTAATGTCTATTTTAAATAGAATGTCATTTATGTAAATGCAAAAACGTTTGCATTTATTATATAGTAAAGATTCACAAAACATTAAAAAACCAGCCAAAAAGCAAAATTTTACTAAATGTCTTTTACAACCATGGTTTTGTCTATTATTAAACAGACTTTCTCATATGAAATCCAACTACTTTCAAATAACATATGTCTACAAAACAAAATGATCTTTCTATAATTAATTTCAAAAACCAACCATTTTACCATTAATGGTTATCTTTATGAGATTTATGGTCTCATATTCAAGAACATTTATCATAAGAAATTTTTTTACTTTTCTTTTTTTTAATTTATTTTTTTATTTTTCAACTGAAATTAAAACTCTTCTGTCAGCAAATCATATTGGTATGTAAGAAATGTTTCTAAACTTTTATAATATATAATTTCTTTCTTAGAATGACATACAAGAGGGAACCCAAAATAACTAAATTCATTCTCTGATAGCCATCTCTGTTGTAATACATGCTTTTGTTTCTAGATATTTCTTGTGGTGATCTTCTGCATAAATCTGCCAAATGTGAAATCATGGACACATGTAGCACATTTTTGTGTAAAGTGTGTTTCATATATTTGTTGATTTTTATAATAGCTGAAAAGTTGGAACAATTCATAATTGTGGGATTTTTTTAAGGAAAATGGCAAGAAAAACAGTTGTAATGCTTGAAAAAACTTACAAGTAAGTCGTTCTGGAAAAGCACAAGTTTACATGTGGTAATAGAAGTGTTAAATTTACCACATCTCAAAAAAGTGTCATGAATGAAGATAATGCAATTCTGGTTGGAGGGGTTGAAAATAGTGATTGTTACTTGTATTTCATTTATAATAATCAGACCTTTAAAACTTACAAGTGTTGAAATTTTTCCATGATGTGATAATATGTAAATGGTCCAATTTGTGGCAATGGGATGAATGCATGTTTCATCATGACAGTGCAGCTAGGATATAAAGCTAGAGAGTAAACCTGTTTTTAATTAAATTCAGCATGAGTCAGTTTGTCCAGCCACATTAGTTTAATCTCACTTTGTGGAAATTCTTTTTAATCTCTTGTGTGAAAAAATGTATTTTTGTGTGATCTTCAAAACAGTGAAGAAAAAAAATTACAGAGGGGTTAAAATGCAACCCTTTGTAAATGTTTTCAGATCCTTCAATAAGTGAAAAATTGCATTTCTATACTTTGAAAGTGATTTAATTTTAACACCTAAAATTAATATACATTTTTTATTACAGGATCTCATTTATTTTTGAGTTTCCTCTGATAGTTCCAATACTTAAGCTATACTTTATATCCGTTTAAAGAACTGATTCTATTTTATAAATCATAATATTTCATGTTAATGTTGTATCGATATTTTGCCACATTAAGTTTAAGAATGTTAACATAACATAAATTTAATTTTGCCTTATTAAAAATGTACATTTCACTGAAATACATTTAATATATTTACATATATAAATAAGAAAATATGTGAATACTTAATTAAATAAGCATATATTTAACTGTGGTTTAGTAGTCATAACAAGTTAATATGCACCTTATTGCTGTCATTTTTTTTTCAAGGTTTACCTTTATTTTAACTAAATTGAATTTTAAAAACAATAGTATTTTATAAATGAGAAGAAAATAAGGGAAATATTATTTTAATTGTTTTATTTTAAACTCATAAAGATTTATCTAGATGCAAGATGATGTAATTTATCATTTATATATATATATATATATATATTGTGCCCTTTTCTATAGGTCAGTAATAGTTTATAACAGTCAATTATTAAAAAATTTTAAATTTAGAATATATTCTTTTAATATGGTAATTGTATTAAGTCAATTATATCTTTAAAGTACAATTTGCGGCTAAAGTAAATACGTAGTATATAGAATCATTTAAAAATAGTTATATAAAGCTTTAAATATTGTTTCATATGGTTGTAAAAGCTGGCCATATTAAATAACACAGCTATAAATAATTAAAAGTATATTTAAACAATTCGATTGTAATGGTTTAAAACTTATAAGTTAAATAAAAGCGATATGTAATATTGTAATTATATTTAAATAGTCAAAATTAATATAGTATATTTTAAAATAAACTTTAGGATGGTGAAAATTATATTTAGTTCTATATATTTTAAATTATTTTTCAAAATTTTTTATAATATTTATAATATAATAAGTGTATCAATTTTGTTAATTTAGACCGAGACGTAAATTAATAAAAATAAAATCGTCTGATAAAGTTAGTAATCATGTGACTTTTTAATGTATACCTTCACACACACGCTTGTTAGAATAATAATAAAGTTTGTGAATTATAAAACTAAATATAATTGCTATCTATCGTTAAAGTAAAAGTTAAAATATTAAATGTTATTTTAATAATTGTTTTAAAGTTTAAATAATTTTGATAAAACTATAATTGGGTTTAAAAATACTATTCTAAGTAATATTTTAAAACATGATGTCATAAATTCTTTATTTTAAAAGGTTTAATCTATTATAAAACTAAAATGTGTAAATTTTTTCACGCTAAAAAGTCATTAACCAATCAACGGAGGTATTTTAGCAGACGGAAAATAAGAATTAGACGGAGCGGGAGAAAGTAATGTGTAAGTAAAGGAAGAAGTAACATATTTTTTTAGCTGTATAAGATCATAAGCTAGAAAAGTGTTATAATTTAAAAAATTTTGTATTTATTTTAAAAGTTTTGTTTTAACATATAATATTTTGAACTGCCTTTAAATGAAGGGCTAATTTAAAAGATTTCTTACCAGGAATTTTATTCAAGTTTAGCCAAAACCTTGCAGTAAAAATGGAAATACTACAGAAAACAGTATATAGAAGTTATGAGAAAGGAAAAATATTTGTAAAGTGCCTTGATACAGCTTTATTTATGCTCAACCAGAAACTTATTATTGTAACTCAGAAGAATATAATTTGGACGTTATACGGAAAACTTAAAAGAGAAGTTATTGCCGTCAGGAAAAATTATGACACACAAATTTATAAGGCTACTCTGAAGTTTTTTTATTCTTCTCTATGGAAAAATTAAGATGCATATATCATAAAGAAAAAATTATGTAAAAATTATAATGAAGAAAGAATGTTTATCTTCTTAAAGGAAACATTACAAAGTATATAGTACCAGAACTTTAAAAGAAAGGAAAAATTACCGAATAATGATATGAAAGAGTCATTAGTTTTTAAAAAAAAAAAAAGGAAAAGAAAAAACTTTATCTAAGAAGAATTAAAAATATTATAAAGTGTTCATTAAAGAAATGCTTAATAAAGATAAAGATTTGGAAATATAAATCTAATTTACTTAATGAAATGAATCCATGGAAACAGAAAAGTTTTATTGAATATTTAAATCAAAGTACTGAGAAGATGCATCGTAAAAGTCGCGCGGGAGAAAATATTAACAAGAAATATTAGAAGAGAATATTTAGAAGTTTTCTTTACGGGATTAACTAATATCATAATTAATAATTGTATTAAATATTATAAAAACCAAGGATTATCATTCATGAATCTTTATTGAACGAAGTGATATTTGTTTTACCTTAAAATTGAACAAGCAGGGAGAGGAACATTAAGTGAATGGAAAAAAAATAATAAACATTTTTTTTTAGCTTTAGTATGAACGGTTTTCAAGGAAATTTGATGAAGAAGTACAGTAAATATAGTTTGAATATTTTTTACTAATTTATTTTAAAATATAAATGTTATGTGAGATTAGGGAAAACATAAAACATAAATTTAGTAATATTAAAATTTAAATATAATAACTTGATAAAATTATAGAAATAGTGTTTAAAAATAAAGTGTATGGATGTGAATCTTATATCTACAAGGATCAAATGGATGGTAAAGCCTAGGAACGCGATCGAGGAGATAAAGGTCGTTTGGTAATTTTGAATAGTTATTTATAATGCATAATGTATTTTTTTTAGATCATCTATTGACTTAAGAATGAAGTGTGAAAGTCTTAATTATATGTACACATTTTATGCAACATTTTAACATATAATGAGATAGGAGTAATTCGGAATATGCATGCAATAATTTATTTAAAGTATATTAATAATATAATTTAACAGAACAATTGTGTGAGTCTTTTGAACTTTCATGTGATAAAGTATTCAGATATTTAAATAGTTTGTATATGATTAAATATATGGAGGAAAGTAGTAAAAAGATTTTCTTATAGAACAGTGGAATAGTTTTAAAATATCAATGAATTTTATTATTGTTAGTAATGCAGATATGTATTTGTCGATGTACAATATAGAAAAAATCTTGAGAAATAAGATCGAATAGTGACTTGGAAGTACTAGTGGAGAGGAAACCAAGATGATGTTTTTTTTTTAAGAAATAGGAAAAATAAAGGATTTGGATCATATTTAGTTTTGTGTGATTTAGTATAGTTAACAAAGTCCTATGACTGAACACATATGGTTTGGACAGTGTTTTTGCATATCTTTAAACTTTTGATGTTAGAATAAAGCTGAAGAAATAGCTTTAGCATCGTTCCTATAATAGAGGTTGGTAGACAGGTAAAGGTCACTCCTCTATAGTGTCTTTTAATTCACTGTGCCATGATTGTCAAGGTATATGACGAGTAATATTCTAGTTGTATTTTGATCCTATGCATCGATCTTTGCTATCCTTATTTCGTGAATCTGCATCGGTCAGAAAGATATTTTCAAAGAAATAATGAATAAAATAGAACTGAAGATATGTTATCGTTTGTGTAAGAATAGTTTATTTGCTGGAATGTATAGAATTGTGTAACTTTAAAATTGAAAGTTCAAAATATCATAAAGAGAGAAAGAATCATATAATACATTGTAAAATTAATTCAGAAATGAATATAAGATTTTGAAAAGAAATCTAAACCAAGTATTTTTTAAAGTGATAATAAAATTTGAATGTTTTAAATAATATTTAGAAAATAAGTATTGCATATTTATTAAGAAAATAGTTCAATAATGTATAATAAACATATACTTGTGCATGGTATATTAATAGTTATAACTATATCATCTGAAGTAAGGCCTGAATAAGAATGTTAGGATTAATAAACATCGGATAATGAATAATAAAAACCTAATACCAAATGTAGAATAGTGTTTTGACTTTGTAAGATTCCATACAACCAATATGAAACTAAATTTTATTATTTTGTAGAATTTTATTATGAATGTAAATTTTGTAAAAAATGTAATTTTAATAATATTAGGGATGAAAAGTGTTTGTGATAATCATATAAGAAATGCATTTTGTAATAAGCTAACCATAATAATAAATCAAGTAATAATGCTGTATTTTCTTAAGCGTTAAAAAAAAAAAAAGATTTAACTAGGAAAAGTAAATAATATTTTGATTTCATTTATAAACTAATAAACTAAGTTGAGATATGAGAGTAAGGGATATCCAATGTATATAGTGTAAAAATATTGTTAATTTATTTATGTTGTTAATAAACTTTGTTTTAAATTTATTTTAAAGTTTTGTGTCTGAGTTGTTATTTCTCCACATGGATGCATGAAATCACGATACATTTATAATTGAAACAGACATATAGGTTTTGCACAAAAGGTAAACATAAAAGTGTTATAAGAATTTTGAGAATTTATTGGTATGTTAAAATTAAAAGATCATAAATTTATATTATTTATTGGTCATAAGTCAGTTGCCACAATATTACATTAAATTATATGCTAATGTTGCCACACGTATTCTGTTGTCAGATTATTAAAATACTACCACGTACTTATTTATTTATTTTATTTAGGAAGATATAAGATTATATTATATTATTATTGTTATTATTATTTTATTATTATTAGTTGCTGTGTAGTAGATTATGACATAAAATTCCCTTTTCATATTTTACTACCGTAATTTTAAATCAGTTAGAATACCATTTATGAACCTGAGATTTTATTTATTTTGCTTCATTTTATTTAATTAAGCTAGATTCTTGTTATAAAGAAGATTAAGATATGATTATTATTTTTAATCATAGTGAATAGAGCTTAGAAAGTCGTAAGAATACTATGAGTTAGTTATTTGGTATAGTAAAAAAAGAGGGGATAGTGTTCTTATGCCATTGAGGTAGTATCGTGTGGATAATGTCTCAATGTAGTCTATCTCGTTCCCGGTATTGTCACTCCATGTCTCATGAAAATAGTAAATATTTGTTAATTCATTTTAAAATTGAATCGAATTTGTATTTTAAAATTAGAGCTAGTAATCATTTTAATTAATACTGAATATTTCATTTATTTATTTGTTAACTGAGCTAGAACCCGTAATATTCGTAATAAACAGTATATATTTTTGGAGAGGATGCGCGCGGGGGGAGGTTAGAATGTATATATATATATATATATATATATATATATATATATATTAAACACTTAAGTAATTATTATTCAAAAATTAGTTATTTATTTTACATAAAAATGTATTAAATAAGCAAATATTTTATCTAGCGCCATGCTTGCAATTATATTTCATTCCAATATCAGCCTTTTAAGCTAATTGAGCACGCGCCTTTTGATTGTTAAATAAATGAATACTCTCTTCTTCAATCCAAGATATAGTATTTATGCAGGAATAAAAAGAATCCCTCTTATTCCTATGACTCAAATTCTTTTATATGAGCAAATCTGAAGAACTGTTAAAGAGAGCGTGAGTAGATTCTCACTTTAAATTACTATTTACGATGTTTTTTGGCTGAATGACGTCAGTGTAATTACTTAGAATTTACTAAACGTCATTCTTACTGAAACTTTAATTATGAGTACTCATAATTAAAGTTTCAGTAAGAATTACTCATAATTAAAGTTTCAGTAAGAATGACGTTTAGTAAATTCTAAGTAATTACACTGACGTCATTCAGCCAAAAAACATCGTAAATAGTAATTTAAAGTGAGAATCTACTCATGCTCTCTTTAACAGTTCTTCAGATTTGCTCATATAAAAGAATTTGAGTCGTAGGAATAAGAGGGATTCTTTTTATTCCTGCATAAATACTATATCTTGGATTGAAAAAGAGAATATTCATTTATTTAACACTCAAAAGGCACGTGCTCAATTAGCTGATATTGGAATGAAATAAAAATGTATTCTAAATGTCTCTGGAAAATAATATTCCAAATGCAAATCATTCAGGAAAGTTATTTTAAAAATTCTTTCTAACAATCCATGGTTTATTTGTTTCATTGCTTGGATATATTAACAGAAAATGGAGATTATATATTGGACTTAATTTTTTAAAAATTCAATTTTTTCTTTTATTTATTGTTTCATTAACTTGATACAAAATGCATATCATGAGTAGAGAAAAGAAAATCAATCAGAGTAAAGCGACTATTATTTAAAAATGCTTCATAAAAGTAATATACAATGGCTGAATAGTATCTAAATCAAGTTGAAAAAAAATCATAAATAAAATTAAATTAAAAGAAAAATTATTCTAACCTTCAATTTTCTTTTTTTAATTTTTGTTAAAGTCTTAACAAATAGAGCTCTAATTAATTAATGATATGAACTGTTGTAATTAACTAATTTTTCCCTTGTCTAAATTAACTGTTTTCTTCATGAAATTCTATTAAGATATTTAAGATTTCCATGGAACTTTGAACTTTACCAAATTTATACATTACCCGTATACAGAATCATTATTTCCATTACCACAAATCAACTACTAAGAAGAAAAGAAAAGGTCTATTTATTTATAAAAGAGAGACCTGTTTATTTATTTTGTAAAAAAAATGCATTTTATATATATGTTAACATTTTTTATTGTATAAAAAAAGATGCAAGATTATTTTTTAGCTCTGGAAGTTTGAAATGAAGTTACTAAGAGTAAGCAAAGATGTATAATTATGTATATTATTTTAATTACGAAAATTAAACTTGTAGCATATCCTATATTAAAAAAATACCATGTTATAATAGTTAGTGTTAAAAGTAAATTAAGTCTGAATATATGATAAATGTTTGCATAAAAATATTACATAAAAAATCTGATTATTTTTTAATTTAAATGTATTTTGGTATTTATTATTAACTTTTATTTACTAATCTTTTAATAACATTGATATTTGGTTTAAATTCACATATTCTTTTAGTTTATACGATTTTAGTAGCATTAATATTATTTGGGTATTGATATATATTAATTCAAAAATAAATATTGAGTCTAACATGTAATTACTTATGTGGCTATTTCTTAAGTAAACACAAGCAATGGGATAATCTCACAGTAGATAAAGAAGAAACTCCCTATATAGAGAGAATTTTGAAGTTAGCAGTTATTAAATATACTTATATTTCTAATCCATATGTGGGAATGGGACAGAGCCGGAGATGCTGATATTATCCCCAATAGTGCCAAAGTTGCTTAGATTTTTGTTTACTCTTATTAAATATATAGAAATGAATTGTCTTGTATTATAGACTGATGACTACTCTAGATATCCATATTGGAATTTCTCAAGCATACTGATTAATTTCTTGTATCAGTAAAGATGAGTTAATACAATTGTCATATTTAAAAAAAATTAATGTTTACATATTATTTTTAGCACAAACACATGTTTGTTTGCCGTTTGTACTTTATTTACTTTTATTACATTTTTCAAGATAAATATCCATTTCATTAATTGTCTTTGTACTTAGTCTTAGTATGTAATAGCTATAGGATCAGAGAGCTTTGCAGTTACTAATATTATTTAGTTGTGAATTGTTAATTTTACTTTTTATTTGTTCTGAGTTTTTGTAATAAACATAGTAATTTTACTTTATTAACTCTGAATTCACATTTTTTATTTAATTAAAGCTTTGAAAATGAAGGTCTCATTCTTTCGAAAGTGCTAGCTACAATAAGAAAATAAAATTGAATTGTTGAAGCGTTACAATTAAGTATGGAAATATTATCGCAAAATATCAGAACATTACAAACATATATTATAATGCTGGGATATTATGGAGTATAGATGATAAACTTGTTCCAGAGTGTTTCATTTAGCATATATTTAATTATTATCATGACTTAGATATTCAATCTCTAACATGATATTTCTTGGTGTGTATATATATATATATATATATATATATATATATATATATATATATATATATATATATATATATATATATATATATATATATATATATATATAAAATTTTATTTATTATTACTATTTTGGCTTAATTCAAATTCAGGCATGGTGAATGTAATTAGATTTAAATGCAGTTTGGGTACAATAAAATGTACTCTTTGCCTTTTAGCAAAGAAAGTAGTTTACTGTTTAAGGCTCAAACAATGTTTCGCAAGAAGGGAATATACACATAAATGGAAAAATGTAGGTGATTTAGTATGCAAGTTATATAAGGAAGGCATAAAAAATATTAGGCATCTGGTAATTGAATGTAAATGCTTGTAAGTAAAAAAGGCACAAGTAATGAAGTTGTGTGAAATAAATATAAATAAAGAATATATAAAAGGTGGGTTCTATGCTGGATTTGGAAAAATAGAGGGACTTAGATATAAAAGCCATGGAGTTGACAAATATTATGTTGTGGAAATGGGATGGAGCATGATAGAGAAGAACATGGGGAAAAACATGGGGGGGGGGAGGGAAAGTAAAGTGGATAACATGTTTCTCTTGGCATGGAAGCTGAGATATTACTGACTAATAAGAATAAGTGACAGTGCATCTCATCTCATCATCATATAGTTTATTTGATGCTTCTGGGAGCATTTTTAATGGTAGTTAGTGTTATATCCAGGGTAGACCATGATAAATTAGTCTGCAATAGAAAAGTTTTTGAATGTATCAATAAGGTTAACACTTGTCACATATTAGCTTGAAGCTTCGTTCTGATGATATCAATGATCAGCAATAATAAAAAAAAGAAAAACAATGAAACCACTTGATGTTCTTCTTAGACTATTTATACAATCATCTCCTTATTTAATGTAATGTTAATTCCCAAGTAAATGCATTATAACAAATTTTATATTTGAACTAATGAAATATTTTAACGAAGAAATAATATATATTAAAGTTTACATAACAGATTTTCAAGTATAATTTTAAGATTAGTTAGTTTTCTTTTGATAACCCAATATCTATATAGTTCAGATTTTTGATTTTCTAAGTTGTAATTATATTACCTTGATTAAATTCAATAACTACATTCTCTTCAAGTTTTGGTTGGGTATTCATTAATTAAAAAAAATTGTAATAATTTTTTTCTTATTCTAACAAGGGAATAAAACATTTTCCTTCCTTCTCTTAAAAGAAAATTGGTTTGCTAAAATTATAGTCTATACTTGAAATTGTATGTGTATTTACTAATATATATTTATAGAATTAACATTAAATTCAGTTAAAGCCATAATTTGTAGCATCTAGCTAGCTATCTTCTAATGTTAATGGAAACGCAATTAGTCCCTTTTCTCCTACTAGCTAATTACTTTAATTAAACTTGAAATAAATAAGGTTTTACTTTACTGTTGTATATAAATTTATAAGTGCTTTCCCCACAGACAATAAAGCTCTGAATTTAATTTTATGTTACACTAACGCTTTTGGGAGATAAACACTTCCAGGTTCACAGCTTGATGTGTATATCTGTGATGGATATTTTATGCAAATATATGTAAATTTGTGTGTTTAATTTACAATGTCCATTTTTTGGATATGAAGAAGCAAGCCTCTCTTCTGTTGACCGCTGAAGGGTCACTTTCATTTTATATTATTTCACTTTGTACAAACAATACTTGCTGCTGATGGTTGAAAAATGTGGCCAGTATTTTTTTTGTGCTCGGCAAATATTGAGTTATCTTGTGCTTTGGTTTTGGTCCTATTATATAAATATCTGTGCTGGGTTAATCTTGTTGCAATATTTGCCTTCATCTTTCCATAATAGGAGGCATGGCAATTCTTATGGGGGCAGGTAAATTTGTAGTAAACATTTCATATAACATATATACATACCAAGTAATATTAAATGAGCTAAGTTGGTCTCTAAAAAAATATCAGACCAAATTACAAAGCATTAAACATTCTTTTCTGTTATCATGAACATAAAAGCATTGAAAATCATTTCTATACATTTCAGATAATAACTAATCTTTAGCTGCATTTCATGGATTTATAGCAACTGCTTAGGAAAGGCTACCTTTGTATCCAAACCAGATGATGATGGTTTCTTACATGAAATGTATATATATTGCAAATTAAAATGTCATTTTTTATGCATAAAGCAATCAAATGAATAGTTAAAACTTTTCCAAATATCTTTTTATATTTTCAAGATGAGTGCACACATATTATATATATGTTCACTAGAGGGAGCTTACCAATAGCTCCACTGAGGTGAGCCACAAGCTTGAAAACAATTGTTCTGGAGATAGGGACTTTCCAATAGAGATTTTGAATTTTTTCTCTTGTGGCACTTATAAAATAAAGCTTGATTAGAACTATTGGTAAGCTCCCTCTAGTGAATATTTAAATGCAAGCTTAAAAGCAAATTACGAAATTTATGACTTGTTTTATTATATATATATATGTGTGTGTGTGTGTGTACATATATAATATTTAAATACAAGTATATTGTCTATACTGAATGTAATTTTAAAGGGGTTTGAACTCAGAATTTTCAGTTCCCTATACTAACCACTTCATCTTATACATCTGATACACATGATCATATGCATATAAAAAAGATAAATGATCTCCAATATATGTATTTCTTGCTGAACTAGCACTCATCACATGGTTTAATCATCATCTCTCACACAATATATAATCAGTCCTCAGTTTATGTTAAGACAGAAAATCTTCACACTTTAATGAACAGGCTTCAATGTTCTCAACCCTCCAACTCTTCAGACATTCATATCATTGAAAATCAGATGATAAAATGCTCAAAGCCATTGTTAATGGCAATATTGTTGTCATTTCCCATATTGTCTTTAAGCCACTCTGACAGCTCATATATAGAACTTTAATATGTCCATTTAAATATACAGAAGAAGATGGCATAATACAGGCTGAATATGTAATATTTAAATATAAACATATTGTCTATACTAAACAATGTAATTTAGAAAGAATTTGAATTCAGACTTTCCTCCCTAAACTATCCACTCTATCTTATATAACTGATATACATGACCATATAATGAAAAAAAGTTAAATGATCTCCAATATATGTATCATCATCTGCCACACACATATATGTTATCAGTCCTTAGTTTTATACTTTAATAATTAGGGTTCAGTCTTCCAGACCTTCCAATCTTCAGCCATTCATATCATTGAAAATCTGATGATGAAATGATCAAAGTCATTGTTGATGCTAATATTGGTACTCATACCCATGTTGACTATAAGTTACTCTGATCCCTCATATGTATAACCTTAATATATTCATTAAAGTATGAAGATTTACTATCTTAATATAAACTGAGCACTGATTATATATGTGTGTGGGATATGATGATCTGGACCAACTAATGAGTACTGGTTCAGCATGAAATAAGAATATTGGAAATCATTAATCGTTTATCACATGTATGTGGTCATGAGTAGCAGTTGTGTGAATAATGTAAGGAGCTTGAACTTCTGAGTAGTTTTAAATATGTACTTATATGTATACATGCAGCATACTAAAATAAATTCTATAAATGAAAAAATATAAATATTGGGCATAATTAATTTATAAAGACAAATCCGACAACCTTAATTGCATATATGACATAGAATTTGTAAACATATAAGCCAGCTATATCGAATATTTACATACCTACAGATTTAACTTTTGTTCTATTGAATTTTAAAAAGTTAATGTCAGTTTTTATTTTTATTCTATAAATAGATAGATAGATAAGTAGGTAGGCAGGGAGGCAGGCAGGCAGACATATACAGAGAAAATACTTGTCTAAATAAATTTCATTATACAGTTATAAATCTTTATCATTTTATCATATTTTTCAAATATTACAAGTTAAATAATTTTAAAAACATAAATCTATTTAATAATGTTAATTTGTTTTTTATTGGGTTTTTTTTTTTTTTTTGGGGGGGGGGGAGGGGGTGAAATTTGAAATAAATTATATTAAAGAATCTTTTTGTTTTTATATTTCTACTAAATTATTTCCCATTTTTATTAATTTACATTCAATATAATATTGTGTTCAGTGTCATTGCCTGCCTTTTTAGTACATTTTATATCGTGTTAAAAGATACACTATTTGTAGTCCTTTAAAAATGACCGAATTCACCTTTATTTCTTTATTTATTGCGTCAATGTACTTTTTATTTGAAATCTTTTTTTTTAAATATTGGTATTAAAATAAGGTTAAACTGCATATATCATGTAACCCTTCACGTGGGTGTTTCGATGTTGATCTTCCTTAGTTTTAAAAAATAAAGAACAATCATTTATTTATTTTTAGTCTACATAAATCATTTTATTTATAAAAGAATAGACTTTTTTTATTTATAAATGCAAAGTAGTTTTATAAAGTTTTCCAAAACTATATGCTTCATTTACTAAAATCATTTCTAATGTCATCAGTTTTTCTCTTATCATTGGCAATTGACAGCAATTTTTTCAAATTTAGAAATATTACATTTATTATATTCCCAAGAGATATGATATTAAAATCCCAAAATTAATATCTCAATCATATTTCTGTTTTCAAAATATTTTTTTAGTAAACACTTTATCTGCACACACATTTAATATATCTTTATGACTGCAAGCTTAGTTTTTTTTTTTTTTGGGGGGGGGAAGGTTTCATGATCTGTGAATGCTATTCAATAGAGAGGGCAAAAAAAGTGATATTACTCATTTCTCTATCTTTTTCTTTGTATGAATATCTCTAACATGCTATATGTTTATCAATCATTAAATATTTTACTTATGTCAATTTATCTATCTGTCAGGATTATTATCTAGATATTTTTTTTCTTCACAAACATTTTGCTTTATTCCTTTGTTTATTAGATATTATATTTTTTATTTCATACATAGTTTTCAACACAAACTTGATTTTATATCAATCATTTATATATATATATGTCTGAATTATGAGGAAATGGGAAACCATCATCATCCCAAAATAATAATAAAAATATATAAAAGGATTGAGCATGAGAGATTAGCATAAAAATAGTTACATGCTCACCAGTGGTATGAAGAATTTGGGTGAACCATAGGGATGACACCCATCATCATCTGCAGGCTCATAACACTAAACATAAATCTTTTTTATATAACAGACTGTTATGCTCAAATTCAGCTCAGTGAGCAAAAGCTCCATAACTGTTACTATGAAAAAGAGATATAATCATAACATATAATGTTTTAAATCTACTTTAGAATTAATTAAATTCACTGGAATAACTTTAACAACAAAATATAAATTTATTAATTACAAACAATAACATGAAATTAATGTCCATTGATGTATCTATAACTATAATTAATACAATAAGTTATTACATTGTGATTTACAAATACCTCATAATAGGTTTAGATAAAACATACCTAAATATAAGGACACAGATGTGCAGTATAATTTTCTATAATTTACAAATATATTTGAATTGTCATAAATCTATGAATGAGATTCATTTTTATAAAACATAATTAATGACCGATTTTCTATATTGTTGTGCATGGAAATGTGTGTACACACTAACATTTATAAAAAAAATAATCCTAATAAAACTTATTATATTTTCTCAATAAAGAATTAATTCAATGTCAATGTACTTATTTTGCTTTTAAAATAATATTCTCAATACATATAACACACTCTATTTATGAACTGTACATTAAATATATAAAATGCATTAGCTTTATCTGTTCTTCCCTGCATATAGATAAAACAGTATATGTATTATCTAATTCTTCAACTGATGGACTCTCTTTGGTAAGTGAGTCCCTTATAAACAGTCATCTTCAGGAAAGATATAATCAGATAACTATTGACACACATACAGTCAGCTCTATTTAGACTGGGATTTCATAGACCTAAGACATACAAGATAATACACAGTATATATGGATTAATATACCTCACAAAAAGCTACCCCTGGACTCCATGTGAATCAAAGCTCCATTGTTACTCTAGTAGCAGACATCCACTGCTCCTTGTTTTCAATTATAACTTCATAGTTATCATGTTGTCATCTGTAAAGACTGTAAAACCCCCATGCAATCTTTTTTCCACCCTTTTATAGTCAGCATTAAATTAAAAAAAAAAACCCATAATAATTAAAAGTAAGCTTACTTTATCTTAATTGGAAAAAAGTTAATAATTCTTTTTAATTCACTCTAATCATTTCAAAAACAACTTTGTATGATTTTTTTATCAAAATATGTTATACAAGCTTTAATTCAAAAATTTAATCTAATTATTTTAGATATTGAAATTTTATAATTATCAATATATCAACTGTAACATAAAACATGCTTGTTTTAATTTCAAAAGCAGAATTAATAAAATATTAGTAAGAACTTTTTAAATGTTCAATCTACAATATTTTTTTTTTACAATTCAAAATTATTCAATCCTTATCTGTTATTCCAGTTGACATAGAAAATATCTACAAAAATAATTTGTTTAAGTTTATTTCTGCTTTTCCTTTCAATTATATATATATATATATATATATATATATATATATAACATTACTATGTTGTATGTCATGAAAGATATAACCATCTTACATCCCTCATCATAAGTAAAAGAAAAAGATTTAAATGAAACACCCATCAAACAATATTTTACATAATATACATGTACAATCAAAGTAAAGTGCTTACCTCAAACTATGTATTCATCAGTTTTGTAAAAAACTTGACAGACATCTGACAGCTAACAGAATAAATTGTGACCTGCTATTCTAAAATAAAGAATTCAGTCAATTGATTATAAGTACACAATGCAGGATGAACATCAAAACGGCTACCTCAATTTAGACACTACAAGCTACTGTAACCCAAATAAAAACATAATGTAAAAATCTTTGTCAAGCCATGCTCCTTTGAGTTTAGGTGCTTGGAAATATGAAAATATACCCTGTCCCTTTGAGTCTTAGGGGTTGTAAAATATAAAACAATATCTTGCTCCTTGTATGGAGGCTTAGAGGCTGGTATCATGACAAGTCTATATTAACTGCATGATGATAAACATTAAAAAAAATCAGAAAGTGGATTTGAACAATGGCTGAGAAAGAGCACACTTCAAAGTTTCATGAAAATATTGCATTCTTCAATCAATGACAATCCCTTCATCCATCATTGAACATGAAAGTACATCTAAATAAAATCGACCAGTCAAACATCCACTCCTATCTCCAAACTTGTAAATTTTCTATTAAACTTTAAATACAAATTTTTAAAATATACATTGATGACTATTGTATTGCTTATAATATCGATATTCTTGTCACATATTTCACAATAATACTTTAAAATGAATTCTGCATAACATGCATACTTTTTTTCTAAGATGTGTTTATATTTGAGATCAAGTTGAGTGGCAATTTTATTATAATGACAACCAGTACTTGACCATCGTAGGGCTACAAGTTGGATGCCATTAGTGATGGTATAGAAAATTTAGGGGTAAATATTGGGTGTTAGTACTCATCATTTTCAACTCTAGTCAAAACAAATCTAAATTTAATGTTGCATATAATATAATGAAGAATGAGCATGTTATAATGAATATGAGGAGCATGGAAAATCGCCACAGAACTAACTATAAGTTTGCCAGCATTACACAAAATCAATAATCATTCATCATCAATTGTATGATCAACAATAACAATAAATCAACAGTCAATCTTGTGACAAGATTTTAAGTGAATGTACTATAAACCAGGCTAATTATTTAGACCTTGCAAAACTTAGTGCAGCAAAACTATATTATTTTCCAATATTTTTAACTAATGAAAGCGAATCCTAAAAAAGAAGTTAAGTTTATCAACAAAGTCACACTTACCCATAAAATTCTGCCAACTATTAACAAATACTAAAATAAAGAGACAAGTATACCCAGCATGAGTCATTCTTATATTTAGCACATCAATATTTTATATAATTTTATTCAAATTATTGGCTGCAGAAAAGAGTTTGCTATTAACTGAAAGGAGACCCTTTGATTCCTCTTGGAGACCTTAAAGGAACCGAGCAGGGCAAATTTCTAATGTCCATCCATACATTCTTGTCATTGCAGCTGTTATTACTATGTGATTATTCATATAGTATACGAACATGGATGGGCTGCTCACCAACATGCATTAGCCAGCGTGGTGAGTTTATTGGCTTTTTACCTCTGAGTTTAAGATCAAGAAACACCATGGTCTTTCTTCTCAGTGCCTGATAAGGCAGAATGGATGTTTGTGTAAATGATAAATATTTTTCCAATACATATATACAATTATGACAGACAAAAATAAAGCATGGCCCTTATATCCAGGAGCTGTAAAGTCACCAACCAAGGCAGCGGTTGGTGGGTTGGTGGCCGAAGGTGGAGGGTGCTAAGAATCCCCTGATTGCAGACGCAGGCTGCCATTTGATGATGACTTTTTATTTAGGTACTTACAACTGCAGATCACTTTCAAGTGAAGGAAGATTGCAAGAATTAGAAGAACTCTCTTATATTAAATGGGACATTTTTGGACTTTGTGAAGTTAGAAGAAAAGGGGAAGAGACAATTGATTTAAAAAGTGGACATATACTCTATTATAAAGGCACAAATATTGGAAATACAAGTAGAGTAGGATTCATTATAAATAAAAAGTGGAAGAACAATATTGTGGAGATTGATGGTGTATCAGACAGAGTGGCAAGATTAGTTATACAACTTAATTGCAGATATCAAATGCAGATAATTCAGGTTTATGTCCCAACAAGTTCTCATAGTGATGAAGTAGTAGAAGATTTTTATATGGATGTACAAAAGGATTTTGATCAGAGTAAACAACATTTTAAAATCGTTATGGGGAACTTTAATGCTAGAATTGGTAAACAAATGAAAGAAGAAAGTGCTGTAGGTAATTTTGGTTATGGTAATAAAAATGAGAGAGGACATAGACTTGTGGAGTTTGCAGAAAAAGAAAAACTTTATATTATGAATTCTTTTTTTGAGAAAAATGTTAAAAGGAAATGGACATGGAAGCATCCAAATGAAGGTACAGCAGAATTGGATTATATTTTGACTAATAGGAAATACATATTTCAAGATTGTAATGTTCTTAAAAAATTTAACACAGGAAGTGATCATCGATTAGTAAGGTGCAAGATACGTGTTAATGTAAAACTAGAGAGACAGAAATTATTAAGAAAAACAATATTTACAGTTTATATTCCTAATCTTCAGAAATATTCTAATAAATTTAAATTAGAACTTAGAAATCGGTTTCAAGTATTAGTAGATTTTGAGCATAATTCAGATTTGAATGAAATTAATATGAAAATAACTGATACACTTTTAAAATCTGCAACAAAGATAGCTGGTAGAAAAAAGCAGCAATTGACCAATAAAATTTCTACTGAGACTAGAGAATTGATAGCTGGTAGAAAAAAGCAGCAATTGACCAATAAAATTTCTACTGAGACTAGAGAATTTATAAAGAAAAGAAGGAATATGAAGATATACAAAAATGATGCATTAAAAAGAATTGAATATCTCGAATTTTGTAAAATGGTGCGGAAAAGAGTTGAAAATGATATAAGAAAGTATAATTGTGAACTAGCAAAAAAAGCTGTAGAAGAAAATAAAAGTCTTAAGAATGTAAAACAACATTTTGGTATTGGTAGGAAATTTATATCTGCAATAAGAAAAAAAGATGGAATTGTTACTAAAAAGAGAGATGACATCATGAAATTGGTAGAAGATTTTTATCAAGAATTATATAGTAATAAAGAACAAGTACCTCCTATATCTATTCCATCTTCCAAATTGCCCAGAATTTTAAATGAAGAAGTGAGACATGCAATTAAATGTATGAAGAAGGGAAAGGCTCCAGGTAATGATGGAATTATAATTGATATATTAAAAGAAGCAGGAAAAGAAATAGAAAAAATTTAGCAAAGTTATATACCAAATGTCTAAATGATAAAGATGTTTCAGATGATTGGAAGAATGCAGTAATAATATTAATATTTAAAAAAGGTGATAAAGAAGATATTAGAAATTACAGACCTATTAGCCTTTTATCAGTTTTATATAAAATTTTTACCAAGATAATTACAACTCATCTACAGTGTAACGAGCACAGACGTTCGTTACATTGTTGTTTTTTTTTAAATTTATTAAACATGAAAGTAAATTAAAAAGTTCCCATTTAAAAATTTTCTTTAAGAATTAAAAATTGAAATTAAATATCATCTTAAACTCTTATATATTAATTAAATCACACAGATAATGAAAAATTATTAAAATAAAACTTTATTAAAAAAAAAGTATTTTAAAACTAAATTTTAAAAAGATTTGGAGATGAAATTATATCTTTAAATTTATCTTTAAATATATTTTTGATTTGGAAAACAGGTTAATTAATCAGAAATGGAAATGATTGTTAATTAGTTAAATGTAAACCAGCCTTCGGCATTTAAATGTAAAAACACCGGTCAGATAAGAAAACAATAGAAACTGTTAGCAAATAAGAAGAAATCCCTATGGAATCGGACCTCAACGAAAAGGATCAACTCATCGATGACGTAATGTTAAGTCAATCCTTCGAATATGTATAAAAGGAAAATTTGGAAATTATTAATTAGTGACTAGTTATTGATGATTATTACGATGTAACAGCTAGGTGTTAGTGTTGAGGGGATTGAAAAAGACGCACAGCTTCAATCCCTTCAGTTCTGCTAAGAAAGGAAGAAAAATGAGCCATCGTTTCTACATTGAGGACCAACTACACTAAAAAATCTCCGGATGGATAAATAAATCGGCCAACAGGATACCAATCTTCGGACGACGTGGGAATTCATGTTCAAACGGCAAGGAATATATGAAGATGAACTATTTAAATAACCGTAAGAACTTTAAAATTTATGAACAGTAAATTAAAACTTTCCAGATTTAAATAATTGCAATATTATTCTATCTGACCGATACTATTTATTTATTAGTTATAATTTTATTTAATGTATTTATTTTGTAAAATCATTTCCATTTATTTATTTTTTGTTCTTTTAAGTTTTATTATGATTTTTGTTTTCCGTTAAATTAATTATAAAAATGTTAAACTTAAGTCGGGCGTGAATGGCTGTATAGATTCGTAAAGTTATATTAGGGGAGGGTAATCTTAGGTTATTTATGTCATTGTTAGATTGGGTCAATGGATTGGATATATTGATGTAGTTAGTAGATGTAATCGGAGATTCGCTATGGGCAGAATCGTTTATATATACGCCGCACTCACCCGTTTGCCTATGGAAGGAATTATAAGATGGAGAACGCAGTTCCTTTCTATGGAGTTTTTTTTTTATTGTTCTTCTCGTTAGATAGATGTAATATTCCTATCTGATTGAGGGTCAATGTCTTTTCTTAATTCTTTTGGTGCTGCCGTATTTCGTATTACATTGAATACATCGATGTATCAGATGGATTGATGCCAGTTTGACTGCGAATTTTAGCTTAAGGTTAAATAGGGATAGAATATTTTTAATTTCAATGCAAATCTATGTAGTATTCAGACTTGATTCTAAATAAAAATGCATTAAATTTAAGTTGTTTATAGACGCTTGCATGGATTGTTTATCGGTTAACTATGTTTTGCGTTTTCATATTTGATCAAAATATATAGACATTCGATAAATAATGATACCTCACGGTGAGTATCTAAAATGTATTTATTCGGATGTCTTTTAAGTTATTGGTGACAATGCAAGTATCTTATGGTGAATACTATTGGGTTACATATAAATTTCCCTCCGCAATTGTCAGTAATCAATAATTTTATATTTTGATCGCTTATGCTTACTTTGGAATGTTTTTAACCGTGTAATCTATGTAACCGATCTATAGCAACTTATTATAACAAGCTTTTATAATCCCATCTGTGCGAACTTAATTAAAATGTAAAATCAGAATGTAATAGTAATTAAAGGTAAATTAAAGTCAAAAATCAAAGTTAAAAATAATGTTAAATGTTAAAATGTAAAACTAATACTAAAATAATTTTAAATCTTATATATATGTGCATAAATAAATAATTGTATGTTAATTACTGGCAGTGGCTTATTTTATTTATTTTTTAATATTGAAATATAATTAGATAAGATCTTATATTATTTAATCTCTGCTATTCCACTGAGCTAGTGACATGGGCTAATGACCGGATGCAAAATTTAAAAGGAAAAAAAAATTTTTTTTTTTTTTACTTATGTATCTGCCTACTTTATAAATTTTTCTAGGTTCAAATGCCTAGATGGCGCCCCGTAGTGCAGTTTACGTAAGTATCTTTATCCGGATCGTTACAACAGAGAACATTGGATTTCCACCAACCAAGAGAACAAGCTGGATTTAAAAGTGGTTTTAGTACAGTAGATCATATCCAGGTGTTGAGAGATGTTATAGAAAGGTCAAATGAATATGAGTTGTCATTATGTTTTGGATTTGTAGATTATGAAAAGGCATTTGATTCTATAAACATTTCTTCAGTGATTAAAGCATTGGATCATCAAGGTATAGATCCAGGATACTGTCATATTTTAAAGAATATTTATAAAAATGCAACAGCAACAATTAGATTACATAATGATACGGAGAAAATCAACATTGCGAAAGGTGTAAGACAAGGTGACTCCATATCTCCAAAACTTTTTACAGCAGTGCTGCAAGAAGTATTTTGTGGATTAAAATGGGAAACTAAAGGAGTGAAAATAAATGGAGATTATTTAAGTCATTTAGATTTTGCAGATAATTAGTTGTTTTTGCAAATAATGCTTCAGAGCTGCAGGATATGTTGCAGGAATTATCAGATGAAAGTAGGAAAGTAGGACTAAAGATAAATGTTAAAAAGACTAAATTAATGTTTAATCGATTTGCTCAAAATATGAAAATGAAGATTGATTATGATGAATTAGAAGAAGTTAACAGTTACAAATACCTTGGTCAGATTATTAATACAGATGGAAACATAATGGAAGAAATTAGTCATAGAATTAAACTTGGTTGGGGTGATTTTGGTAGAAATAACTTGATACTAAAAGGAAATATGCCTATGTGTTTGAAAAGGAAGGTTTTTAATAAATGTGTTTTACCAGTTCTTACTTATGGATCTGAGACTTGGACACTTAATAGAAGAGCAATACAGAGACTTCAGACCACTCAAAGAAGTATGGAGAGAGTAACAAGAAGAGATCGAAAATGCAATGTATGGGTAAGAGAACAAACGGGTGTTACTGACCTCATTGAAAAAATTAAAAGATTGAAGTGGAGTTGGGCTGGACATATTGCTAGAAGAGATGATAATAGATGGACAATTGAAATTTTAAACTGGATTCCAAGAGATTGTAAAAGACCCAGAAAGAGACCACATGTGAGATGGATGGATGAAATAAGAAAGTGTGCAGGGGTGATGTGGAGAAGAGAAGCTGAAGATCGGAGAAGATGGATTAAACTTGGAGAGACGTTCATCCTGCAGTGGATTGATAATGGTTGATAATGATGATGATGATTCAAATTATTAATCAAGTAACAATCATTAATAAAATAAACAAAAACTATATTTAACAAACAAAATAATTTATTATAAAAAAAAAACAATAATGTAGTAACAGCTATTAATATTCAAATTTATATATTACAATCAACCAATTCATACATAATTTAAAATCCAACTTATTATGAAAGTAATACAAGTCATCATTAATAAAAATAATTAGAAATCCAGCAACCTTTACATTTAAGGCTTATAAGATAAAACAATGAATGAATTACCTTTTAAAGATAAGATAAACTCAAAACTATAATAATAATAAATCAGCATTTATTTTTTATAGCGTCTGTATACAATTGTAATCACATTCATATCGGCTTTTTCAAACCAAATTGTGCAAACGCTTTTTGCAAGTGTTAAATAATAAATGAATACCCTCTGACCCATACAAGATATAGAATTTATGCAGCAATAAAAGGAAGATATAGAATTTATGCAGCAATAAAAGGATTGCTGCATAAATTCTATATCTTGTATGGGTCAGAGGGTATTCATTTATTATTTAACACTCGCAAAAAGCGTTTGCACAATTTGGTTTGAAAAAGCCGATATGAATGTGATTATAATAATAATAATAATAATAATAATAATAATAATAATAATAATAATAATAATAATAATAATAATAATAATAATAATAATAATAATAATAATAATAATAATAATAATAATAATAATAATAATAATAATAATAATAATAATAATAATAATAATAATAATAATAATAATAATAATAATAATAATAATAATAATAATAATAATAATAATAATAATTAAAGTAATGGCATTAAAAGTGCAACTATCCTTAAAGCCACATATATTAAATATTTAAATAATATCAATACTAATTCATCATTATAACGACACTCATTAATATGTAATGATATCATCCATGCCCTTAAAACTAAGTCATTATAAAAATGAAGTCATAGAAAATTTACAGCTGATACTATTATTATTAAACTAAATATGTTCAATTACAAAATATCAAAACTTTCAATACATGTAGCATTAGTCAACTATCATATGCAAAACAAATTTTCATTAGCAACTAAACATTATTATAAATTTAAAATTCTAAGTAATTATTTTTTTTAAAAAAGATATATTTTATTATGTGCACCAAAACATGACATCCATATATTTTCATAAATAATAGCAAATTGTTTTCAAATTTTTACCATATTTTGTTCCAATAGAATATTTAAAGAGAATAATTTAGATACATATTTTATCACAAATTATACATTTATTCAATGTTTATAACTGATAATACGTTTTTAGTACTTAATAGTTTTACAAGTAAAAATATTTATCAGAAAGTTTATTTTAAGAAAAAAAAAAAATTTCATAGAAGTTTTATGAATTGCATTTATTTACTGTGATTTATTTACAGTAAAAATACAGTTTTTCATGGCATTTGATGGAAAATTTGATAAAAGTAAGACAATTTTGTCCATTGTGGTCATCCATTTTTAAATATACAAACAGAAATCAGGCCTGTACAAAAGTAATTTTTTCAGCAGTTGATGGTTTGCAAAGTACTCCTATTCATTGTTGATGAATATATGGAGAAAAATATTATCAATTTGAGTTGTGTCTGTCTTTTTTGGATAAGAACTATCTGCTTAGAAATTCATTTTATAGAACTTAAAAGTTTACTGCATTTCTTTTACAAGCACAATGATTCTATTTGTCATGTGATCAATCAATATTACAAGAAATAATTATAGGCAAAAAGCCAACAGAACAATAAATGATTTTGAAATTCAGAATATTTAATATATATATATATATTAATTCTTTACAGATTAAAATTTTAAATCAACAGAATTAATTTCAACAAAATAAAATTTTGTATAATTGTATAAACATTTTCTTTCGTTTAAATTATAGTTTAATAAAATGAACTTAATAATAATAGAAAATATTTTAATCCCACTCAATTGTGAAACTTTTTTTAAAATCATGAAATAAAATTTCTTTTCCACACATGCACATAATCTGTACACTAAAAAATATATTCCTATGGAATATATTATTATTTTAATACATACATATATATATGTATATATAAGACATTTTGTGGGTTCATCCATATTAAAAAATTTAAATATTGGTATACTGATATTTCAACTTGATCACACAAGTCATCTACTGGGTGATAAAAGATAGAAAGATGTTTGTAGAGGTTCTACAATCACTGATTTTAATAAACATTAAAGTTCCACCAATAGCATAAATGTTAAATTAAGAATGTTTTTTCAAAAAATATTTCCAAAAAGGAGGAAGTTTGTATGTATTATCTCACTTATTGATACAATCTGACCTTTTAAGTATCTCATTGGCTTCACTAATTTTGCACTGGTAGAGATTATCACATCTGAATATGAATATGATACTAGAAAAATCTATTTTATGATCTGAATCTATAGTATAGAGTGAGAGTGCTGATGATGGTGAGTATTGTTTAACTGCATTAGCATGCTCATCTCTCCTAACACTGATGTGAAGATTACTCATACCTATGTAGAAAGCTTTACACTTTTCACATGAGATTTGATAAATACCATGAGATTCAAAAGGGATTGAATTCTCAGGCTTGTTTATTATATTGCTGATCTTTATATATATATATATATTATAACAGGATTGTGCCATTTTCCATATATATTTTACGCACATATATACAACCTTGAAATATTGTATGTATGTATATATAATGATACACGTATATTGAAGCGGAATCTGTTGCACACATTCAGCTTCACTCTCTAATAATGTTTGAAACCTCCAAACATGGATTCAAACTCAACCATTTAATTATAGATCACCGGGGAGTGAAGGTATACCAATGCGCGTGGTTGTTTATGTATTTGTAAATTTTAAATTCATTTAACATTAGTATGCATAAAAACAATTATATATTTTCATTACGGTAAACAATCGTGCATATGTGTGTGTAACAGATCAACTTTAATAATTTAAAGCATTGCATAATGTATATTTTATTCATACATATATTTTCATAGAGAGAAAGTTCGAGAGGGGAACGTAAAATTAGTAAATAAAAGACTTACCGTCTTCCAAATTATAAAAGACATTTGTTTTATTGTAATATAGATTTATTTAAGCGTCATGATTAGTTAACGTTGATTTCGCAGGTCTATTTTCAGCTTAAAGTAGACCAAAACTAACTCTCGAACTTAATCTCGTTTGTAGTCCAAAATATGCTGTATCATTGTAGTTATTAAAACATCTGGGAATTAGATAAAAACTAACTCTCGAACTTAATCTCGTCTGTAGTCCAAAATATGCTGTATCATTGTAGTTATTAAAACATCTGGGAATTACCTAGCGGCGGTGATAACGAGTATAAATACAACTACATTTTCTAACTAAAGGAGGAGACATGTCATTTTTCTAACGCATTGCTAAGGGGAAGTCACGCCCCTCTGAACGGCCACATGACTGGCTAATAAAACATAGATTTGCTTCCCCGGATCTCTCCAAAAATCTAACCGATGCCTAAATACTCGGAAACCATCATTCGTCAATTGCTGCCAAACGGAAATTAATATTGAATAAAGAATGGACCGAAACCTTAATTTCGTCAATTTGTAATAAATTAATTCCTTTATCAAACATGGAACCAACATGTGCGCACCCGGCTGGAAATCCATCGGATTCCTTGCCGTATAAACAAACTTTCATCTTAATAACCTTTTTCTATTGTAAAATATAAATGTAATATTTTAGTTCTGAAATTTCTCCTAATATAAAAATGTAATTACTTATTTTGTGATCGGTAGTGCTAAGCCGATTAACTGCCTAAATAATGACCTCTTTTCTTTGTTTTATTATTTCTGTTTGTTGTATATTTCAACTGTAATTCTCACTTTCTAAACTCAATTGCTAGGTTCTCACTTTCCTTGTATTTTTATTTTAATGCGGCAATGTATATTTAATATTATGCAAGTCATATCAATTTTTAGTATGCTAATAACTCGATCTGGCGAATCAATCCTATTAATTTTTGCTATTCTGCCATTGCGGAATATTTAATCGTAAACGTAAGAGTATTCACATTATAAAATTCGCCCGATCGAGAGATTTTCCTAAATTATGTTCTAATAATGAATATTTTGCTTTTCACTACTATTTAAATAAATGATTTACTATTGCTCCACGCTATTGATTAACATGATGAAAATTGATTATTACATAACTTTAATTCAGACCCTTATGTCTGGATGATTCATTGTATAAATCGCCCTGCCATCTAACGATAATTTAAGTCACTTAGTTCTCGGGTGGGTTAATATGCATTTAGCGAAGGAATTTTAATGTTTTAATATTTATCCTTAAGATTGAATAAATTCTTTAAGTAAGTTGTATGCCCTGTTTGGGACTGCTTTTAGATCATTATTTCATTACGTTAGCTTTAATTATTATTTTAAGGCTGTATAAATCAGGGTAAATCAAACCTGACAGCTTTCGTAACGTGTCCTGGTGATAACATTCCTAATTCAGAAATGACATTGTCATGCGTTTTCTCGATAATGGAATACTTATATAAAGCACAATTCTCGACAGAGCGTGGAGGCCCCAGCTCTTACAGATTGTCTTAGGTTAGGTAAGCACTGCTATAGGTTAACATCCTACGAGTTGGAACCATAGTATCCTGCCAACCAATTCCCAATGATATCCATCACAAATGCAGATAAGATTAATTTTCTTCGCTCCCAAATAAATGAAGCTCATCATCCACTCAGGCCTTGTCATGCAGTTCACACGTTATTGTTCCTATCATTTCATATGGTTCAAATGTCTATACGCCGTAATGATATAAGTTCCCTAAGTCATCCCAAAATTCTCGTTATAGTTTAAATTTAATTAACTTTAGTATATATACATTATCGCTTATTAGCGCTACCCATCCTTCATTCAATCGCTATTAATACATCATTAATTAACTATTGAGAAAATCTATAAATGTAGACTCGCACGATAATATCAAAATGATCATTTTTCCCTATTTCTCTTCAAAGATAAGAAATAAATGAATCATCTCATAAGGTTCCACATTAATTGATTTATAATTAATGTACCTTCCATGAAATCCAAATGTAATCATATGTTGAATAAAACAAACCTTCGTACCATTATTAAGTTTGATCATATTCTGTGTAATTTAAAATCTTATAAGCATTCATTCTAAAAACTATTGTCATGGGTTAGTTTCCTTAACTTAGAAATATCATAGCGTGAGCAATATCAACCCGTTAAATCACATTAGCATATTAAGCCGCAGCTGTCAAATAATTAATTTATCATTATGTATATTTATTGGTGCATATCCATCAAACCTTGTTATGTTATCCGGTTTGACATTGAATGCCCAGGTGACTATAAGTGAAACCTAAATCGAGTGTTCAAAATATATATATATGTTCTAATTCCTTGTAAATCTCCATATCTAGTGATTCACATGATTAATCAATTATTATTAATATCACGTTTAATAAATTCACATTTAATAAGCTATTTTTTGGATATTTTTGTTGGTTTGTGTATGCACGCCTATCATTACTTTGCAATATCAATTAGTTAAGCTGTAGTTCTCTTGTATCTTTGCTGAACCTTCCTGGGCCAGAGTAAATCGAAGGGTAGGCTGCTATCATCAGAAATGTTGTTTGTAATGTGATAGATTTGGGAAGTGGACAATAGGGCGGAGTTCATGAGTATCCCTGACCTGTGTATCTTGTATATGATTGAACTCTAGGTACTTTTGCTTAGGTCCTAATTCTTGTTAGACAAACATACAATTCTGACCGGTACAGTATATTTTTTTTTTATCCGGGTTTGGCTTCCCATCATGGAGCTTTGAAACAAACACCCATATACCTGAGATGGTGATAAATGGTGATAGACAACATAGGTTTTAAAAGTGAAATTTTTTTGGGAAAAATTTTTTTTGAAAATTTTTTTTTCGGACACCCAGCTTGATATTTTGTTATTCGGGTTTGAGTTTTTTTCTTTTGAAAGTACCACACCCTGCAATACCCTACAGAGCATCTGATATTATATATATTTTTTTCTCGTTCCTGTCCCAAATATTAATAAATGTATGTAAATTTTTTTTTCCGGGTTTGAACCCATAAATGGTACTGCCATGGTAAAATTGTACACACCAAGTAATACCCTAGAGATTATTCGAATTGTTGATATATGGCAAAATTTTTTTTTTGGTCGTGTCCTCAAACAAATGAAGCGTTTTTGTAACAGAAATAATTGTCTTCCCAAGTCGCTATATGAACTTTAGTGTGTTTAGTCATGTTATGTATCCTACATGTGTTTTTATAAAGTAGTCTGGTAGTCATGATTTGATGAAGTAAAATGACTCGTATGTATTTAGAGTAACCGTAAATAGGTGAAGACCCATATAAACTGAATTCTATGTTGTCAAGCAGTCAGATGTAGTTGGAAAAATGCTTTAATGACTCATGTATTTAGAGTAACCGTAAATAGGTGAAGACCCTTAGAAACTTTTATGTAGTGCCAAGCAGCCAGATGTAGTTTTAAAAAAATGTTTCGATGGCCTACATGTCCTCCTGTAAAAAAGTCCAAGAAACATAGTGTCATATAGTCTTGTTGAGGCCAGTGATGTAACATCCTCTAGTTTTAAAGAGTTGTGAATTTTTTTTGGTGAACCTAAAGGACACGCCATAGGGGTGATTGTGATATTATTACTAAATTTTGCTAAATCATTTTGCTTTCAATTTTTTTTTATGTCAATTTTTTTTCAAATTTAATTGAACGGGCAAACTTATAGATGTGCACACAGACCAAAGATAGTTATGAGTGATAAGCCGACTGTGTTGACATGGCGTCTGTGTATTATACACACTATAAATTTTGTCAACCGGTAAACACTCGCGAAAACAATAAAGTATGTGAATGAGCAAAGAAAGGGTCATTGTATCATATTGGTTTCATATGTCTTGTCTCATTATAAGTGTTCAATAAAATATAGTGCGGGATTGGAGTTTAAGCCCATATTAATATGCCAAATGTCTGGCTCTTATGTAGTCTGCTAAATTATGTGGAACTTTATAGCCAAAGTTATATAACTAACTTAATAGCACTCTTATGACATCTATCTATATCAAGTTAAGTCGAGCACATAATTAGGCTCAGATAGGCAGGTTAGCATGTTAACTTAGATTAGGATATACACTGATGCTAGATAAGCATTTAATATAAAAGGAGAAAAACCTGGTTTATTATAGGTTTACCTATATACTCTATGGCATACATATTAAAATATTAATAAAGCTAAAAGATGCGAATGGGTCATTATTCACAGGCTTCAACTTCAAAGGCTCAGTTGCCCTAAAACCACTCAACTTGCTATGAATAGGAACATTAGTAGTTCAGGGAGTCAGATAAATATTAATTATGAATAATCTAGGTCCTTATGCCCTAGTTCTAAAAGTGTGTGTTTTACCCAAACTAAAGCAGATAAGTGTGGCCTCCACCAGCAACTCATCAAGAATCATGGAGCAAGCAGATAATTGTACATTGTGTACTTTGTAAGGACACATCTGCAACTTACACATATATATAATGCAAATATGTGAAATTATATTATCATGCCTTAAAATTACATAGCGTCTATTTGCATATCTATACAATCCAGTTCTCAAATTTAGTATTTCAAATATACTATTTAGGGACTAAATTAATTAGTAACCTAGTTTAATATTTTCACCTGCATATTTGTTGGATAATTACGAATAAAACATTAAAATATGCTTTGGGAATATCTCTGTGGCTAGTTCCTATGATGTACAAGTTACATATACATAAATAGTTATAATTCATAACTAGTGTTAAGCAAACTACAATTTTAACTAGAGAATGACTGATTATTGTAATATTAATACCCACAAATTAGTCAGTAAAATAATAATATGATCTCGAAACAGCGAGTGAGAAAGAACAATAATAATTTAATTATTTAATATTTATTGTCACAAAGATTTGAAATTATCTTCGCAGATCGATAAACTAAAATTATACTTATAAATACTCACACATATCAAATACATTTAATACCAAAATGATAAAATTATAGAATAAACTGAATAGATTAGAAATAGGCATAACAGATTGCAGGAAATTATACATTTAATTTAAAATAGAGTATTAGAGTTTTACATTTTAAAAGAGAATTTGAGTTTTACAATCAGACAAGATTTAAACATTAGCATTTAACAGTCTTTGTTGCAGATTTCAGGAAAGGTGTTTGGTAAAAGCAGATTTAATAAATAGCTAGCTTTTAACAGAAAGAATTGAAAGTCACACTTTATGAATAGAGCTCTCAGTGAAAATTTACCATTCAGTTGTCTTCATTGCAGTTAGTTCTGGGCACTTGAGATGATAATAAGTTGACACTTTTGGTGATGATTTAGAGTTAATGGAGGTATTTCTACAGGTGGCTTTGCTGGTGTATGGCATTCTATTTTATCGGACCAAAGTTTTCCATTCACCACAAGGAGAGATGTGGTGAGTGATTGCCTGCTCTACTCCATCATTTTGAAGATAAAATGGACATGGATTCTGGTTATAATTCACTTATTATATATATATATATATATATATATATATATATATATTACGATTCTTGGTGACAAAACTTTAAGTATTTATATTTTTCTAACTCTGGCCACCTGTTTAATTTTACAAGCTTGTCCGCATTTGTTTATTTTAGAAAAATATATTTAATAGCTACAACTAGTAGAAAAAACCATTTATTTATTTGAGAAAAACATTTTTAATTATGACAACTAATTTAGGTTTTGTTTTTCTGCGAATTTTGTTATTAACATTTTATATTTACAAAATCAAGTTCACGCTATTTTAGGACTATTGTGTGACCTACTTTAAAATTTGTTTACCAGTAACAACTAAAAGTTGCTTGATAATTAGTAGAAAACTAATTTTAGAATAACAGCGGAAATGGATTATACATATGCGATTTAAATAACAACAATAAAATTGGCTAAATAATTTAAACTAATATATTTCTTAAATTAGAAATATTTATAAAATGGATACATATCTGTAATATATACATATACTATTAAATTACAGACTTAGCATTCGCATATATACATGATTTTGCATATATAGTAATTTAAGTTTGTTTAAATGAGTATTCTGAGAGGGTATGAACCTGGTATATAGATAGATGTGGAGATAAAATATGTGGAACAGGCAGATGGATAAATCTGACTGTTTCAATATATATATATTGTAATGGGCACACAGCTGTTATATTATTTTAATAAATAAAATTAAAAATAAAAAGTTCGCAAATAAAAATTTGTTTTTAAGAATTGAAAATTAAACATCATCTAAACTCATGTATATATATATATATATATAATCAAACAGATGGAAAAATATTAAAAGAAAACTTTATTTTAAAAAATTGTGTTTTAAAACTAAATTTTAAGAAAAACTTAAAAGATTTAAAGATTAAAAATATATCTTTAAGAATGTACAAAATTTAATTCCCCTCTTTTCTTCCAATGCATAAGCTTGTGGTTAAGACCTGTAGAGGTCGCTTTACATTTTCAACTGCACATGCTTTATGTGTATTGCCTTAGTAAATATTGCTTACTTCTATTGTGTAAAAGGCTAAAAATAGAAATGATTATTTTTAATTATTCTAAGTAAACTAACCATTGTGCATCTCAAAATTTATAATTAAAGGTCAGATAGGAGATAAAACCAATAAGAACAGAATAACCAATAAAATCCCTCAGAAAATGGACCATAGTGAAAGAATCATCATGATGTCATGTTCAGTTAATGCAAAGGTTTGATATAAAAATGAAAATATTTGAAATAAAAGTCAGAGTTTTTTTTTCAGTTTGAGTTGGCAGTTTTTAGGTTTGAGTTTCAGGGAAAGTTGAAAAAGAAGAGATTGAAAGACACACTTTCAATTTCTTAAGTTTTTACAAAAGAAGAGATAAAATATCAATTTCCTATATTGCAGACCCCAGGACATCAGGGTCCTGCAATAAAATCCTGCAAAGAACTATACCAGCTAAAGTAAAGGATCTCTGGATAAATACCAACAGAATGGCTAATGGCACACCAGTCTCCCCAGGATGACATGGGAATTAGAAACAACATGGGATCCAAATCATATGCAACTATTAAAAATGGACTTTTAAACTGTAAGAACTATATATATATAATTGAAGTAATATTTTTAACGGTTTATAAACAATTACAAACAATCTTAAAATCTGCAGAAGTACTTTCGGTTACTTTCTAACCTGCCTCAACTGCAGTTGTTTTTAATTAACGGATATTTTATTATATATATATATATACATATATATATATATATATATATATATATATATATATATATATATATATATATATATATATAATTCATGAACTTTAAATATAAAGATTTCCAATATTTAAATACAAATATGAATTCTTATCTGACTAAATTAAATTATTAATAATTATTTTTATTATATGTATTTTTAAATCATTTCCATTAATTTTTTTTTCCTTTTGAGTGTTTATTGTGTTTTTTTTATTAAGTTAAAACTTTTAACTCATGTTAAATTTAAGTTGAGTGTGGACAGCTGCGTAGATTTGGAAAGTTGTGTTAGTTTAAGGGAGGGTTAATCTGAGGTTATTTGTTTTGCAGTTACATTGGTTTAATATATTGGATGTATTGGTGTAATTAGTAAATGTAGTATGAAGATCCACTACATGCAGGATCACATTATACACTGCACTTGAGCAAAATAAGCCTATTTCTTATTGACCATCAGAGACAGGTGGTATTGCCTGCTCAATGGATTGCCCCTTTAGCTTGTGGAATGAAATCATAAGTCAGCAAAAAGGGACAGAATCCCTTCCTATGGAGGTTTTCTTTGTATTGTTCTTCTCACCAGACAGACATAGCATTCCTGTACTGGAGGAAAGACATTTCTCCTAAATGACCATGCTGTTTAGATGTACATTTCTGACAGTATGGTAGGGTGCTGTCGTATTGATGCTGCATAAAATACATAGATATATGAGATAGATTGGCATTAGTTTGACTGCAAACTTTTGGTGTGGGGTTAAGTAAGGGATATATAATATTTTCTTTTTGAGTGCAACCTATGTAGTCTATTAATACGTGATACTCTAATAAAATATTAATTAATTCATCTATGTGAACTTCTAAAATAAAAAGTTAAAATGTAAATTAAATTAAATTCTAAAGTAAAAGTTACAATAAAATAAATCATTCTGAATTTTATACATGTGCAAAATAAATATTTCTGTGTATTGTTAATCTAGCAGTGGCTTATTTTATTTTTTTAATATTATATATTATCTCTGCTGCTCCACGAGCTGGTAACTGGGACATTTTGGTCATATTTATAAAATAAAAATTGAATCTTTACAGTATCTGCTTACTATATAAATTTTCCAGGTTCAAATGGCCTGGTGGCACACTTGTACGGCAGATACAGTAAGACTCCTTTACAACCCGACCATTATATATATATATATATTAATTCTAATATTTTCACGGATAAAAGATGTCATATTATTATTACAATTTGCGGGATATTCCGTGTAATGAAAAAGCTAAATGCTGACATTTCAGTACAATATTAAGTACCTTCCCCAGAGCGTCCTCTTTCTCAAATCATAAGAATGCATGTGAGATTTAAAATCATTTTTATCGTTTTCTTTCTCCTCATATTTAAATTCTATTGGTTGAGAAGTTTTAAAATTTATTTTTTCTTTCAATAGCTTCTTTCAAATGTTGTTAATCTTCTTTAATTCACACCTTTCATTTATACTCTTGGGCTTTTTTAAAATCTCTATAGCTTCTCTTAGCATTCTCTGGTCATATTGTTCAATTTTTGCTAAAATATTTGTTTTTTCAAAATTGATATCATGATTTGTTAATTTTATATGAAAATAAATAGCTGATGAATTGGATTTTTCTCTCACTGCCAGAATGTGTTCTTCCTTTCTAATATTTATTCTATGATTAGTCTGTCCTATATATGTATATGGACAGACCCTACATGGAATTTCATATACACCATGACACTCCAAAGCAATTTTATCTTTAGGAAGTGGAAATATTTCACTAATTTTTTTATAAGTAGTGTAAATTGTGTAAATATTATTATTCTTTAAAATGGTACCGATTCTATCAGTTACTCCTTTTATATATGGCAAAATTGTCTTAATTTTGATGCATCAAAATCTTTTTTTCTTTTGATATGTATAAGCCCTATTAATAATGTTGTAATTAAAACCATTATGAAGAAGCATTTTATTAGTAGTAAAAAGGTCCCGGTGAAAATGGCTATCATCAGAAAGTCTCTTTGTTCTATCCAATAATGTCTTTGCTACTGAAAATAGTTGTGCAGGATGGTGATGAGAGGAAAAATGCAGATATCTCCCAGTGTGAGTTGGTTTTTTATATATACCATGGGATAAAGAACCATCTTCCCTTCTTTCAATCAAAACATCTAAAAAAGGTAATTGATTATTATTTTCTATTTCCATGGTAAATTTAATATTGTTGTGAAAAGAGTTTAAAAAATTAAAAAATCCATCAAGAACATGCTTACCATGAGGCCAAATAACAAAGGTATCATCAACATACCTCAGCCACATAGATGGTTTTTTAACTGCTAAAGTCAAAATTTAATTTTCCAAATCCTCCATAAAAATAGAAGCTAATGCTGGAGAAATTGGTGAACCCATAGCTAGACCTGATGTTTGTTTATACATCTGCCCATCAAAAACAAAAAATGTATTCGATAAGCAGTATTCAATCAAAACCACAGCAAAATGAGGCAACTGAATATTTTTTAAAACTTGAATCGCTTCATTTACAGGTACACTAGTAAAAAGTGAAACAATGTCAAAACTTACCAAAATATCATTCTTAGTCAATTTAATATCCCGGATAATCTCAAGAAAATGATTAGCATCTTTAACATATGATGACATCATTGTTAAATGCGGCTGTAAAGAAGAAGTCAAAAAACGAGCTAGTGTCTGTGTAGGTGAACCAACTGCACTTACAATCGGTCTCAAGGGAATATCTGGCTTGTGAATTTTTACAACAATATTAAATTTACCATGGAAATAGAAAATAATAATCAATTACATTTTTTAGATGTTTTGATTGAAAGAAGGGAAGATGGTTCTTTATCCCATGGTATATATAAAAAACCAACACACACTGGGAGATATCTGCATTTTTTCTCTCATCACCATCCTGCACAACTATTTTCAGTGGCAAAGACATTATTGGATAGAACAAAGAGACTTTCTGATGATAGCCATTTTCACTGCTTCTTCATAATGGTTTTAATTACAACATTATTAATAGGGCTTATACATATCAAAAGAAAAAAGATTTTGATACATCAAAAATTAAGACAATTTTGCCATATATTAAAGGAGTAATTGATAGAATTGGTAACATTTTAAAGAATAATAATATTCACACAATTTACACTACTTATAAAAAAATGATTGAAATATTTCCACTTCCTAAAGATAAAATTTCTTTGGAGTGTCATGGCATATATGAAATTCCATGTAGGGTCTGTCCACATACATATATAGGACAGACTAATCATAGAATAAATATTAGAAAGGAAGAACACATTCTGGCAGTGAGAGAAAAATCCAATTCATCAGCTATTTATTCTCATATAAAATTAACAAATCATGATATCAATTTTGAAAAAACAAATATTTTAGCAAAAATTGAACAATATGACCAGAGATTGCTAAGAGAAGCTATAGAGATGTTTAAAAGGCCCAATAGTATAAATGAAAGGTGTGAATTAAAGAAGATTAACAACATTTGGAAGAAGCTATTGGAAGAGAAAATAAATTTTAAAACTTCCCAACCAATAGAATTTAAATATGAGGAGAAAGAAAACGATAAAAACAATTTTAAATCTCACATGCATTCTTATGATTTGAGAAAGAAGACGCTCTGAGGAAGGTACTTGATATTGTACTGAAACGTCAGCATTTAGCTTTTTCATTACACAGAATATCCCGCAAATTGTAATAATAATATGACATCTTTTATCCATGAAAATATTAGAATTAACATTATTAATCTTTACGGGAAAGATTGGTTTACAGAATGGAGGTGTTTTGAAAGAATGTGTGTGAAGAAAATTAAAGCCGTTTGTGATGTTCAATTTTTACTCAATTGTAAAAGAAATGGACTTTATCCTAGCTGTTGTAAAATTTCCTTCCATATGCATACGAAGAAAATTGACACAGTTTTGAATAAGGCAAGTTTTGATATTTTAACGTCTTTTATTAGAAATACAAAAAAAAAGTTAGATTTTTTAGATAAAAAATTATTACAACTCCGTCTTTTATTAAGTAATACTTTTCATCCAACATTATGGTCAATTTGTGATAAGATCGTTTATTTTAGAGTGACTAAAAAAAGTGATTTTAAATTTCGAAGGCAAAAGAATAAATTTAACAAACTACTTAAAAAGAAACAGGAAATGCTAACTTTGTCTGAACGAGGACCGCTGTAAAAAATTTATCTGCTAGAAAATTATCAGACTTTGAACTAAAAGTTTTAAATAAAGGTTTTAATTTTGCAATAACACCAACAAAATTACCTTTTGAGGATATTATTTGCAGAGTGGAAAGTAGTTTATCAAAAATACCTTGCGGGGATGCAGATATAGTGAGGGGGAAAATATATTATATTTTACATAAAGCCAAACCACCTAAAACTAATTTATCAATTAATGAAAGAAGAGCTTTGTTTGCATTAAAAAAAGACAAATCTATTACTATTCTTCCGGCAGGTAAGGGTAATACTACAGTAATTTTAAATAAGGCTGATTATTTTAAAAAAATACATGATTTATTAAATGATAATATTCATAAAAAAATGTATAGAGATCCTATGACTTATCTTGAAAAGAAAATGAAAACATTAATTTATTCTACTGATCTAGATTTAGAAACAAAGATACCGCTTACTCCCATGGAAAAATCTTCTTTTTATCCAAAATTATATGGTTTACCAAAAATTCACAAGCCAGATATTCCATTGAGACCGATTGTAAGTGCAGTTGGTTCACCTACACAGACACTAGCTCGTTTTTTGACTTCTTTTTTACAGCCACATTTAACAACGATGTCATCATATGTTAAAGATGCTAATCATTTTCTTGAACTTATCTGGGATATTAAGTTGACTAAGAATGATATTTTGGTAAGTTTTGACATTGTTTCACTTTTTACTAGTGTACCTGTAAATGAAGCGATTCAAGTTTTAAAAAATATTCAGTTGCCTAATTTTGCTGTGGTTTTGATTGAACACTGCTTATCGAATACATTTTTTGTTTTTGATGGGCAGATGTATAAACAAACATCAGGTCTAGCTATGGGTTCACCAATTTCTCCAGCATTAGCTTCTATTTTTATGGAGGATTTGGAAAATAAAATTTTGACTTTAGCAGTTAAAAAACCATCTATGTGGCTGAGGTATGTTGATGATACCTTTGCTATTTGGCCTCATGGTAAGCATGCTCTTGAAGGCTTTTTTAATTTTTTAAACTCTTTTCACAACAATATTAAATTTACCATGGAAATAGAAAATAATAATCAATTACCTTTTTTAAATGTTTTGATTGAAAGAAGGGAAGATGGTTCTTTATCCCATGGTATATATAAAAAACCAACACACACTGGGAGATATCTGCATTTTTCCTCTCATCACCATCCTGCACAACTATTTTCAGTGGCAAAGACATTATTGGATAGAACAAAGAGACTTTCTGATGATAGCCATTTTCACCGTGACCTTTTTGCTACTAATAAAATGCTTCTTCATAATGGTTTTAATTACAACATTATTAATAGGGCTTATACATATCAAAAGAAAAAAGATTTTGATACATCAAAAATTAAGACAATTTTGCCATATATTAAAGGAGTAACTGATAGAATTGGTAACATTTTAAAGAATAATAATATTCACACAATTTACACTACTTATAAAAAAAATTAGTGAAATATTTCCACTTCCTAAAGATAAAATTGCTTTGGAGTGTCATGGTGTATATGAAATTCCATGTAGGGTCTGTCCACATACATATATAGGACAGACTAATCATAGAATAAATATTAGAAAGGAAGAACACATTCTGGCAGTGAGAGAAAAATCCAATTCATCAGCTATTTATTCTTATATAAAATTAACAAATCATGATATCAATTTTGAAAAAACAAATATTTTAGCAAAAATTCAACAATATGAACAGAGATTGCTAAGAGAAGCTATAGACATTTTAAAAGGCCCAAGAGTATAAATGAAAGGTGTGAATTAAAGAAGATTAACAACATTTGGAAGAAGCTATTGGAAGAGAAAATAAATTTTAAAACTTCTCAACCAATAGAATTTAAATATGAGGAGAAAGAAAATGATAAAAACGATTTTAAATCTCACATGCATTCTTATGATTTGAGAAAGAGGACGCTCTGAGGAAGGTACTTGATATTGTATTGAAACGTCAGCATTTAGCTTTTCATTACACGGAATATCTCGCAAATAGTAATAATAATATGACACACACACATATATATATATATCCACTTTATACTAAATCAGTACTGCATACTTATTCTTAATAATGTATTTCTGTAGATGTCTATATAATAAATTACTACTAAGAATTATAGAAACATCTATTAAAGTAATATATATATATATATATATATATATATATATATATTACTTTATATAGATGTTTATATATATATATATATATATATATATATATATATATCCATATATATATATATATTTATCCACTTTATACTAAATCAGTACTGCATAATTATTCTTAATAATGTATTTCTGTAGATGTCTATATAATAAATTACTACTAAGAATTATAGAAACATCTATCAAAGTAATTTTTATGTGTTTTATCTTAATTTAGCAATTAGAATTTCTTCCTTACTTCCCAATTTTGTCAATTTATTTTTAATTTAGTATATATTCTTTTGATAGTTTAACTATTGATAAAATATTATAATGGAACCTTGGAGATTCCAAAAGAGATGGAATTATTAGTCACTTCATTAAGATATTCTGTTCTAATACTGTAGTACAGATTGGATGATCATTGACTATATAATTCATAAAGCGTGTTTATATAAGACAGTGACTGTTAAATTCTGTTTATGAGGGATTTGAATGCAATGAGTATGGATTGTCCTGAGTCTGTTGATGGGACTCCAGTTAAGTCTAAGGAGATAAAATATTGTGGCCTTATTGTTGAATCTGAGAAAAAATATATATTTAAGACATCATACAAATTTTAATTATTTTATGCCATAATCCTTCAGGTTTAAATTTTTGGTTGGATGTACAGAAAATGGATTTTGCTTTCTGTTAAGATAACTGTTTTTCTGATATCTGGATGAGGTCTGTGTAAAAAAAATGGATTGGATGATAGCGATAATATTTCTCATAATAATTAATTGGGTTTTCAGAAGTTGAGTATAAGAACTTTGTTCTCCAAACAGCAGTTCACAATTTATGTTAGAATATAGTAGTCTTAAAAAAACTGTCCCTAAAGTTGTTTCATTACAGTCCCAAGAAGTGTTGTCTATCTTTTCAAGTAGTTTATTTCAAATATTATTTACATGCAACTTTAGATCAATAAATAAATAAGTTAAACTATAATTCAAAGTTACTTTGAAACAGGATGACATGAGATTATGTTTCAAACTAATGTGCCTAAAATATCCTGCATGCTTTGGTGTTGTGCATACAACATAGGATCAGAAGGTTCCAGGAATGATTCTAGTGGTCATATAAACCCGCAAGCATTAATCTCTTAGATTTTTTTGTTTCTAAAAATTTTATTCAATTAATATGATTTTTATCTATTATTTACAAGAAAAGCTGAGTCTATCAACTTTACAAATAATAAGATTCCAGTCTTTGAAAAAAATTAATTTTTTTATAATCTTATTGAAATATTTTTTTCTCTTACTGTAAATAATCTACTTTGTAAAGTCAAAACTATATCATATGTGTAAATGAATTTTTTGAATTTTGTATTTGGAGGATTATTCTACAAATATATTATGTAAAGTAGATGAAGAATTGAACCCTATTGCAAACCATTCCCTAAAATTTTGAATATACTATGAATTTTTAAGTGTTACATCCCTTTTTTTGGAGGGCATTTTGACAAATAATTTAGTAATTTTTCTGTATTTAAAAATGTAGAATCTTGTAGAAGAAATCCATTTTTTGAAGTAGAATTATAAACTGTGATTAAATGAAAATAGCTTATTTTTTTATTTTTGTTAAAAACCTTTATAAAATATGTTGATAACCAGCAGTTCTTTCTAACCTAAACTCAGTTTATTTTATACATAGATGTCTCGCAAGTATTGGGGAAATTATTGTTAATATACTTTCTCAAATTGCTTAAAGAAAATACATAATAATAATACATACTTTTGCTCTTTTTTTTTCATCCTAATTAGTTTTAATATTGCTATAGTTTAATTTTATGTGACACTTTGAAATCTTTTATGTAAATAATGTTTTGGACTAATTCTATCAATTACGTTTTGGCTTTAAATTTTAATTTTTTAAAAAATCTTTGCAAATATTCTCATTTCAGGGCTTCTTTCTGTTTTTAGATGTTCAAGGGAATGTTCATGAATAGTGTTTTTATTAGATTAATATTAAAGAAATATTATAAAAAGTAAACTTGCACTTTTGTTTAAATGATGTTTTATTTTGATTTCTGGATTTTGTGTTTAGTAGTCCTATATATAAAACTGCCAATCTCATTAGCAGCGATAGTGGAAATTCTTTTACATACAGTTTTGCGACCATTAACCTAATATAAAAATGACTAAATCTTTTGTCCACTTCTTTGAAAGTTTATTTTTTTTATATATTATCTCCATGTATTTTATAATCATCTAGGGACTTAATTAGCTTATCAGTAATTTTTGAATATTTGGTAGAGACATATTACCTATAAAAATTATATAGTTTTTCTCCATTTGAAGATGAAATGCTTTTGATATTCCTAAAGTATGACCTTTTGAAAATTTTTCTCATGATTTTGCAAAACTTATTACAAAAACAAAAAAATTGAGATATCGTCTGTCTTATGAAATTACCTATTACATTGGCTCCAATTTCCTTTTTTAAAAGACACTCTTGAAACAGAATAACTTTCAATTATAAAAATTTTAGTCTCAAGAATTATTGTATTTGACTTTCTTTTTTGGTGGCTGTGGAGAAATTAATATAATAACAGTAAATCATTAGATAAAAGTGACCTATTGAAACAAAACATAAATCAAGAATTGGTTCTGTTCACCATCTTCCTGAATGCAATATTTTTTTTCTTGGCATCATGACTTAAATGCATTTTCATTTAAATTTGTGTATCCCCAATATCTAAAATATTCTTAATCCTCACATATTTCCAAAGAATACTGTGAAAATTGAAATATCCTATAAATACAGATGATATAGAAAGAGCATAAAAAGCCAAGATTGTAGTAGTTATTACTAAGAAGTTTCTTAACATTACATACATAATAATTATTTATCTGAATGGGAATTCCACTATCACTTGAACTATCTTGAAATAAAAGTTGATTTAGCTTTACAATATGTGTTAAAACAAAAGAGCCTTTACCGTGTTTGTAATGGATCCATTAAAGAATGCGATGTAAATTTAATAATTGTAAAATATGTACGAAGTATTAAAAGAATTGAAAATCATTGATATCTCTGTTATGTTCAACATTTATTTTATGGAGATTATTTGGCAGCCTTCTTACATCATTATCTCCTAGAATATAATTGAAATTCATATTTTTGTGTTTTAATCAGTTATTTATCAAGATGATATCTGATTTTATTTGAAAACATTTTGCTGCACATTTTAATGCATGTTATTTTCAGGTTAGGCTGCAGGAAGATTATTTATCAATCCATGATAGGCTTAGGAAAAAAGGAGAATATACATGCTACAAAAAATCATCACAATAATGTGTTTAAAAAGTTTTTTAGAAGTATTTTTTGTACTAACAGGTATCCAAAAAATTAAAAAAAGAAATTAGAAGCAAAAATAATAAGATATTTTAAAAAAACTATATAAGTTTAAAAATATTGGAATTAAAAAATATATATTTTAAAATTAAATATACGTACACTTTTTAAAAAAAATTAGGATGATGGAAATTCATAAATATAAAGTGCAAAAGATTCAATATTTTAGTGGTAATAAGTTGATTACAATAATTTCAAGTGCATTTATTATATTTCAAGCAATTTTCAATGTGAAATAGATTATTAAAAATCTGTTTCGTTTGGAAACTTTAGTTTTACTTTACTATTTGTAGGGAGGGAACAAAAAAGACTAGGGAATATTGCTGTAGTTATGTGGCAGTTTCATTGCACATACATTTAAAAATAAAATTACAAAAATCAACTTCAAAAATATTTATAAATTAATGTGCCTATTTCATTTCTTTAAGTATAAGATAAAATTGTATTCATAAGAATGGTTTATCTTATTAAACAAATTAATTCTTCTTGACCAACACCAAATAGCAATATATATATATATATATATATATATATATATATATATATATATATATATATATATATATATATATATATATATATATATATATATATATCACAGTGATGAAGGATGATGACTTTTTAGGAATGGAAGGCCACTCACATCTTTTTTTTAATAATATTTTTATTTTACTTGCCACAACAATTTTCATATATTTAAAAGATCGTGTATAATTTAAAAATGCGATTTAGTTTAAATTATAAATCAATTTTATACTTTTATTTTGCTTAGATCCATATATATATATATATATAGGTATATTCCACATACCATCATATATATGTATAGTGTCTTGTTATTTGGTCATTGCTATTTTTTAAATTATTTAAAATAATCTGTAAAAATTATATCACGCCACACATGCATTTAGTACAGCTGGATTTTGAAGTCGAAATTTTATTAAAGACAATAAATGTTTGTCGAAATATATTGTAAGTTGTAAACAAGATTTAGCCAACCATGTCCATTGCTAAAATCTTGTGGGAAAAAGCAGCATCCTGTTTGCGGATTAAAACAGAAGCTAAAAGTTATTTTGCTCTCTAAAAATATCAAATTTTTTAAAGTGCTAATTACTAACTTCACTGGGAAAATTTTGTTCATTAAAATGCAATTTCATCATTGTGCAAATATAAATAGGCACAACTTTTTGCTACATGTATACTCAGTTAGATTTTCCCAAGGTCTGCAAGCCAAAACTATACCTGTTTGAATTTTGGAGGAGGGTCAAGTAGTTAGGCAAATTGTGCTGTTTCTTATGCCCAAGGAATGATGATCTTCATCTCTATCCTACATGCTAAAATGGTACAAGACAACATAGCAATGAATAATACTTCAAGTAGATAGCTTCTACCTAACCAGAGACCAAAGCCAAGAAACAAGCTGCTGCCCAGGAGTTAGGTAATAACCTTCATGCCTACCACAAAAGCTCTCAGATAAACTTTAATTATTAATTTTCAAAACTATAGCTATGGTAAATTTAAATAAACACCCAGTTTAAAGTCTAATAATTCAAATCTTTCCTTTACTTCAGTCTTTAAAACCAATAATAAATACTCACTTGATTTACTGTAAAATAGTTCTATAAAATCTATTATCTCATATCTGTAAAAGAGATAAACTTAATAATTATTTTGTTAATTAAATTCTATTTTACTTTCATATTTGTGATGAAATCTATGCTATTTTATATATTTAAGTTCTTAATATTTCATTTAGATGCATGATAATATGCCAAATATATTTCAAAACAGTGAGCAGATATATTTTAATAATTTTAACCTGAAGATAATATTTGTATCTTCAATTTAATAATTATGATATAATGTGTAGTTATATTATTGAAATTAAAATTCATTAATTAATAACTGATCGCCTTGTGATCATTGCAGTAATTTAAATCAACTCTGAATTTAATTTCATATATAATTGTCATGGTTTGGTTTGTTATACTGATAAATTATGTTTTTAAGCATAGTTTTACTTAATTAATAATAGAATTCTGCCCAGGGAGCTATTAATAAGATATATTTATTTTTATTAATTCCAATCCTTTTAAATTTGCTTTCCCTCTCTTTTTATTAAATCTGATTAGAGATGTGAATTAATTATTTGGTAAATGAGGATATTAATATATTAACTAACCCCTCTCTCTTTATAGCATATTTTAAGTGTCTATAGTAAATGTATGTAGAGCTAGTTTGAACAATTCTCTCTATATGTTATTTGGGATTTATATGAAACTATGATAAGCTTCAGTTTGATGGATGATGATTTGCATCATTATTGACTTATATTATTAGTCTCAAATATTACAGAAACTTAGTAAGCAGTCGCAATATTATCATGGTAGTATTTAAATTATATTTCTGGCTCGCATTGTTATTTATCATTTGGAAAAGTATGATATTAAATAAATATTATGCCAGCATATTAAATTCTTATATGCATAGATTATTTCCTACCCACATACATTTAAATCACTCCAAATGCTGTATTACCCTGAAGTGATTACATTCCATTGTATAATTCCTGTGAGCATCTATTTGATCTCAATGTGATCCCTAAATTGTATAATGTAATTTATTTTGTTTTTCGTTATTAATAATTTTAATAAATATATTTAAATTTATTCTGTCTTCATTATTCTTTTATCACATCCCAATCCAATATATTTCCTTGTTAATTATATTACCAGATATTATTATACAAAATGTCAATATAATATTAGCTTAGCCATTAAAGATGTTTGTCCAATTTTATGTGATACATGTGTGGGTAGCCATAGGGTCTCATGTTTCTCCCAGTTTGGAGCTGGCACATGATTAAAATTAAGACCAATGTGAAAATTCAGAAATGTAACTCATATGGCATTAAATCCTGGAATGCTATTAAATGAGTTGGAGCTTGGTTTAGGCTCTGGATCTTCCCATCCTATTTTGATCTGCTTTAATGTATTGGACTTTGGATTTTGTTATGTGAATATACAAATATGACTGTTACAATATAGATAATATATTATCAATATATTTTACCTACAAAATGCTTTTAACATTTTTATGTTTTAATCATAAATTAGATTTTAGCATATAATGCATTTGTCAGATTCATTTTTTGCTGTATATAAAAACAATTCAACTGTTGGCAAAAAATTGAAAGTCAACAAAAATAATGATTTTGAATTATTGATTCTTTTTTTATATTGATCAAATCATGATTAATTTAAATGTAGATAATACATTAGCAATATATTTTTATCTTGCTAATGCTTTTAACATTCTTAAGTTTTAATTGTAAATTAGATTTTAGCATTGTGTGAACTTTTTATAATCAACCAATAATGAGTTGGTCAATTCTTTCCTGGCCATATATAAAAACAATTCAACTGTTGTAAAAAATTGAAAGTCAACAGAAATTCCATACAATAAAAAAAATAGTTTGAATTGTTCATTCTTCTTTTTTATGTTTAATATAGAAAAAAGGAGCAACAGACTTTCAAGCACTGACCCACCACTCTCCACTCTATCTAATAAACACTGATACACCACACATATATGCTGGAAAAGATAAATAATCACCAATATACGTATTTCATGCTGGAATCCAGCAACCATCAGTTGGTCCAGATTATCATCTCCCACACAATATCCAAGTAAGTGCTCAGTATATATTAAGATAGACAATTTTCACACTTTAATGGACTGGCTCCAATCCACTACACACTCCAATCTCTTCAACTGTCCATCCAATTGAAAATCCTGATGGATGGATGCTCAAAGGCCACCCTGGAGGCTGAGATTCTTAAGTCACAGCACCCATGTTGACCAAGGTCAACTGAACCCCACATGCACAGGTGATGTAATCCATTAAATACATATGCAAGGATGGGAGACATCTCTGCTAATGTAATAACTGAAACACAGGCTTAATATATACCATGTGTCTATTCATGTTTAGCAAAACAGTCGAGATTTATTTTTACATTTTGCAAAATAGCTTATATACAATAAATGTACTTATTGTTTTACTACACTATTGTAAGTGCAACTTGTTGGATCAATTCTGTGAGGTTGAATATGTACTATTTTAGTGATTTTTTTTAAATTCAATTTTGATTAAAGCTTTTGAAAGTTTTAGTGAATTTTTCTATGGAAGCGCTCATTCCATTCAATACATGGATGCTTCATCCCTGATATATATATATATATATATATATATATAAAATATATATATATATATATATATATATATATATATATATATATATATATATATAGAAATTGCTTACAATTTTCTATAAATGATAGACATCTATAGTATCACTTACTCTGATCTATATATATATATTATGATAGCTGATGGGAATATTGTAAACTATTCCTGGAATGCTTTACCATGTATAGACAATTTAAAAATATGCTAAAAATGAGTTCAAATCCTTGATCTTTCTTCAAAACAATCTTCGTACCCCAATAAAAGAATGATCTTTTTTTTTAATCAATCTATAAATTGATTAAAAAGAAAACCTTCTTTATATTATCAAAAACACTTAAAATTTTAATTATTCTTATTAAATATAATATATTTTATAAAAACATGGTGGTATATTTTATGCTCATCTTATTTTTAACTTTTATTTTTAATAAAATGACTAGAAAATAAAATTAAAAATCCTATCTTGAAAAATAATTTAATCCAAAAATATTCACTTATTAAAATTGCAAGTATTCCATCAATAATGAATTTAATTTTATAATCAAAGCCCTTTAATTCAATAAGAAGTTTTCAACTTATCTTCATTAATAATAAACAAACAATCATTTGCATAATTTACAAATAACTTCAAAAAAACACATATTGACTAATAACTTTAATTTTTACAAATTAATATAGACAGAGCACATTAAGAAATATAAAAAAATTATATATGTAAGGACTCTACCTCTAATTTTATAAAAAAAATATGATTTTATTTAAAATACCTAGAAATCTCTAATAATAGACAAAATTGTAAATAATAGTAATTTTAATAGCTGAAATTCATTCATTTTTCTCTAAAACAGTAACAAATACATTAATATTTTTTAATCTGGCAACAGGTTGAAACATATGTTTAAACTCAGATTTTTTTTTAAAATATTTGTTCCTTGAGGAATACAAGTTAAGCAAAATGTAAACCAGGAAATGGCTGAAAGATGAAATTACGCTACCAATATCATAACTATCCTTTATTTGTCATTGTTTTAAGAATTAAAAGTGGAATTTTAATTTCGAGACATAATTTCGTTGCTTTATGTATAGTATTTTAAAACTCAGTTCAGTAATAGAAATGGTGTTTATTTAATTTTAGTTTATTTCAAATACATATCTGTTGCCCAGAACGTAAAAAAAAAACAAAAACAACAACTTATTGCTATGAATACATTTTTCAGTTTATTACTTTTGTCTGTATTTACAAAATTAAAAATGACTAACTTTTTAAAAAAACTTTTTATTCTTAGACATATATTTTGTAAAAACTATTTTAAAACCTGGAAAAACCATATTTAACAATAAAAGTTTTGTCATTAAAATAAAAATCTCAATATTATCCAAATAATTGCTATGGGTTTAACAAAGAATACAGAAGGATTAGTTTAAATTAAATAAAAAATATTTTAACTAGAATGGTAAGGTAAACACAATATCTTTTAGTTTTAAAAAAAATGAGATGTTATTTTTAATTGCCAATTCTTGTAATTGAACTCCGATTTACTGACTTTAATTGGTGATTTCCTGGTCCTATCAACATGGCTAGAAGGTTTATTCTAGTTTACATAAATTTATTATACGCTTAATTTCTTATGTTTATATATTTTGTGAAGGTGCACAGCTGTAAAAAAAGATTGAAAGTCTGAGTTCAAATCCTCCTGAAAGCCACATTAAATTCAGTAAAGACAATATACTTG